>JAAXCT010002428.1:0-74744 GCA_012490785.1 Eragrostis nindensis
ACTTTCCCTCTTCTTGTAGATGTAGCACTTACAACCAAACACCCGGAAGTATGCAACATTCGGCCTCTTCCAACAAGCACTTCATATGGGGTCTTGTTTAGCAACTTGTGAGGATAATCCGGTTGGAGGTGTAGCATCGGTTTGATAGCCTCCGCCCAAAACTTCTCCGGAGTGTTGTACTCATCAAGCATAGCACGAGCAAGAGTGATAAGGTCTTGTTCTTTCCTCTCAACAACACCATTTGCTGAGGAGTGTAAGTAGCCGAAAACTCGTGCTCGATGCCATCTCATCAAATAGTCCTCAATGATAGAGTTCTTAAACTCCGTCCCATTGTCACTCTGAATCTTCTGATATGATGCCCATACTCATTTGCACTCTTCTACGCAACTTCTGAATATCCCAATGGGCTTGTGCTTTGTTCTCAAAAAAAATACCCAGTATATCTCGAGTTTCGTCCACTACCACCAAAGCAATAGAGATTCCCCAATGCTCACATAAGTTGTAGGCCCGAGAGATCAATGTGTAAGAGCTCGAGAGGTCTTGAGGTTGACAAGAAATTCTTGGACGGGTGAGGTGAAGCCACTTGCTTTTCGGCTTGGCATGCACTACATAGCTTGTCCTTCTCGAAGGTGACATCCTTGACTCCTCTCACTAGCTCGTTCTTCATTACATGCTTGAATTGATTCATACCAATGTGAGCTAGCCTTCGATGCATAGCCAACCTAGAGATGATTTAGTGAAAAGGCATGTGCTAGGGGCAACAATGTTAGTCTCAAAATCAACAACATATAGATTATTATGACGAAAGCCCTTGATAGTGAGACCCATAGCATCATTTCGAAGAACCACCCCATTGGCATCAAAGTTACAAGAAAAGCCAAGATCACATATTTGAGCAATGGATAGAAGATTGAAGTTTAGAGACTCAACAAGAAGCCACGTTAGAAATTGAGAGATCATTTGAGATGGCCACCTTACGAAGAGCTCTACTCTATGCTTCGAGCTGTCTCCGAAGGTAACCTTGTCATGATCTTCATCTTCCTCCAACTTTGTGAAGATGGATGAAGTCCCGGTCATGTGTTGAGTGCACCCACTATCCAACACCCAATGTTTGCCACCAATCTTGTAGTTCACCTTAGAAGTAGCCATCAAGCAAAGAGGAGGGTTAGTATCATTAGAATCAATTGACAAGTTATCTACCTCTTTCATGCTCTTGATGTTGTTGATGTAGGCCATAGGAACTCCATTGAGAAAGTCCAAGTCCAATGCATCCAAGGTATCAATCATTTCCTTGGTGACTCCATTGTGCCTCCACATGCTCCGATCACATCCCAAGTGTAGGATATGATTCCCAAGAGGATAGTCTTGAAATCTTCCCACTTCATCACTTCCATTGAAGTACTCAAGAATGTTGTACATTTGATGTTCATAGGATAGAGGAATCAAGATAGCCTCCTTGAGAGGCATCCTACCAATATCATCACCAATATCATTTAGGACATGGATCTTCCGATGATAGGGGAGGAGAGACAACATCATCCTTATTGCATTTTCATCACTAACCTTCTCCTTCCCTTCAAAAGAATTGACTCTTGCAAACAATATGAGAAGCATCTTCCAACATTCAAGCCAAGTTTCTTCACTCTTCTTGTAGAACTCATCATACATATCAAGAAGGAGATAGTGAGCTCCACCGGCAAGACCCGGTTCATACGTGTTGTAGTAGTCTTCATAGAAAGGAGATAGGAGATCTCCATCCGGGGGATATTCTTTGATAGGCTTCGGGTCACCATCATCACTATCACTTGAATAAACATCATCACAATAGTAGACGGGAGCCCTATCATCTTCCTCTTCTTCCTCATCATCACTTGGGGTCTTGAATGTGTTAGAGAGCATAGAGCGGGCTCTTCTTCTTGTGATGATCTCAATGACTTGTTCAATTGGGTAGGACTTGAGCTCGAAACTTTCAAACTCAATGTGATCACATACTTGTCCTTCGGCAAAGCATCAAGAAACCTCTTGAGACCTTCTTCCTTGGTGACTATCCAAAGCTTGTTCTCATTTATCCTCTTGATGAGAGAATCCATCCGAAGAGCAAACTCAACAAGATCTTCATTCGGCCCCATTGAGATATGATCCAACTCATCGCACATCTTGATATGTCCATCCTCTCTATCTCGAGTAGAAGACCCTTCACCAATATAAGATGATGATTGAGCATGAGGTAGAGGTTGAGCATCAATGTGTTGATTGTCACTTGCATGAGAGATATCCTTGCCCTTCTTGATGTCCTCCTCAAGAGAGGAGAGAATAGCAACCACCTCATCATAGGGCATGTTCACAAACTCATCCGCTCGAGCAAAGGCGAGAATACCAAACCGAGAGAGTGGTAGAGATCGAATGAGCTTCTTCACAACATGCTTGTGCATAATAGAGGGATAGCCCTTGACATGAGTTTCCTTGCAAGAACATACAAACGAGAGGCAAAGTTAGTGATATTCTCATTATCATCCAAAACAAGCTCATCGTACTCATCACGAACATCATAGTAAGTGTTATCACTAAGCACACAATCATCAGGCTCAATCAATGAGGAGGCGATGGAAGTGTTAGAAACATCATCATGAGTGGACTCTATTTTCCCACACGCAATCCCGGTCACGGCTCAAGGCGGTAAAGCCCTAATAATGAGCACTTGGCTCTGATACCACTTGTAAGGATCGTGTGACCGAGAGGGGGGGGGTGAATCGGTGCACTCTAGAATCTATTTCCAAACACTAACACCCAAACAACTCCTAGCAAGTAGATCTAGTAACACGGTAAAGCACACTAAGGAGTTGTCCTTAACCTAAGATGCTAGTGGATATAGATAACACAAGCACACCACACTAACAACCTAGATATCACAAGCGAACTACACTAGTAACCTAACACAAGATATATAAAGCGGAAGACTTAAGCTAGGTAAGGTAACAAGAGCCAAGACAACCTATGATACCTGTTGGTATTTCTTACACCAAACAGAAAACACCACCTTAGGCTGGTTAGGCCTAGAGTGAATATTCCCGGTTCGGCGCCAGAAATACCTGGGGTTAAGTTACTTGCTTAGGATACATAATAATCCACAACTAGCAACGAGTGCCAGATATGTATTATTAGTATTTAATCATAAAAGATAATCCGCAAGCGCACGGATAACCCGTTGTAGCATTTCACCCGAGAGTATTCCAGGGTATCGTTATTTATATTTTCCCAAAGGAAGACGTGGTTGACAAGTGTGTACTTATACTCATGGTGTTACAAATGATAGATCATAACCAATATCCAAATGCAGGGGTAAGGCAATATATGGATAGAGGATAGTGCGACACACACAGCAGGCATTTCCACTCTCTGATAAAAGGCGAGAGGCGGCTCTAAGCTAGACTAAGGTTAAGTAAGAAGAACTGCTACTCCTAATGTACATCGTTAAGTAGCGTGCGTAGCATCTACCTATAGCCTAAGCTGCACACAAGCCAAGACTAAGCTGTTCTACTGCCAAGCCATCATCGGGAGATCCAGCGATCAGAGTCTGCCCCAATCTCCGGACATTTCATATATACTCCTACGCCATACCCGAACGTGGAGGATTACAAGGGACGGACAGGGCTGTCACCACCTGCCGCCTACCTCTACAAACGTGGGGCACGAACACGCATCCAAGGGTGGAAAGGAAGCCCTAGCACCATGCTAGCATAACTAACCACAACTCTAGATCCCTCGAGGCACCTCGCAAGGCGATAAACCTAGAGCACTCTTGCAAGACAATGGACCCGATGACTAAGCAAAAGGAACAACTAGGTCTAGCAAGCGATTACTTAGACAAAGGATCAAAGCTAGCACTACGTTAAGCATAGGCGTTCGTCGCTCAAGAACGAGCGACGAACGATGAACGATGAAGAACGATCATCGTTAACCGATGATCGAGTATGAACGAACGACGAACGAACGATGAACGATCATGAACGAACATCGATGAACGATGCACGAACGATGAACGAACATGAACGAACGAAGAACGTTCATCCAAGATCAAGGATGAACGATGAACTAGCATAAGCACATAACTACTACAAGAACGATGATATTCCATTGATAAAGAAATAAGTCTTACAAAGAGAGTAAAAGGATACAAGGGAATATACCCCGAACTCTCCAAGGGACTTGGGAGCCAAAAGGGCAGCCCAACTACTCAGCCTAAGCCTAACTAGAGAGCCCCTAGCTCTGGATGTGTGGAGGAGGGAATGAGCCTCTTGTGTTGTGTGTCTTCCAAGGGGAGGGGGTACCCCTTTATTTATAGCCCTCAAAGGCGGTGGAATTGAGGCGGTTCCTTAGGTCGGTGGCATTGATTGCAGGTGGAACCGACCTCCTGAAGTCGGTTGCAAACCGCCTTAGAAAGATGGACCCAGTGGGCCTCCCTGTCAGGTCAGCCGACCTAGGGCTGGGGGTCGGCCGACCTGGACCTGGCCCCCCCTGGGCTGGGCTTTGGCAGGTTGGCTCCCCTCGGCCTTTTAGCCTCTTTTTCAGGTGCGTGGCCTCAGTTGATATTCTGGTAGATTCTGGGCCTTTAATCCTTGAATTATATTCCCGCGGCGAGCGTCGTTTGATGGACGTGTTGGAATCGTCGCCTTGGGCCTTGTTTACACCTGGAAATCCCTGTTTTCCACCTGCACATCCAAATCTAGAGGTACACGTGGAAATAGGTTATTTGATAACAAAATGCAAGTAACAAGTGTTAGTTCTTCCTTATTTATAGAGCTAATTGACGATCAAAAACTGGGTCTAAGGACCGTCAACAACTCCCCCAAGCTGTCCTCCTTGCTCGTCCCGAGCAAGAAGTAGGACTTAGGATGTTGATCAGGAGTTGCTACAATGTTTCATATCTCATAGGTACCATGCACACAACAAAGTACTCTTCTTTGAGTTGAAAAAGTTGGCATGGTAACTCACCCTTTACCTTACTCCTTATGGGGCGTATGGCTTTTCCTTGTCTTGGGCGGTTGAGAGATAGAACGGTTATAACAGAGCACCATCACTTGTCCATTGTTTGACTTTATTTCCGGAGGTTTTTCAAAATTTTTGAAATAAAAGCAAAGTTCCTCAAATGATGCTCTCGAATCGCTCAATAAGTGTATATTCCTCACCAAGGCATTATTGTGTTGCCTCTTCGTCATCCTACTTCTAAGGCTTGTATGTGGAGCTCAAGGTAGGGATGATATGAGGCATACTTGCATCACACATATTGCTGAACCAAAAGAGTGGATCCATGGAGAATGCAAGTCATACAACCTTGATCAAGATGTGCATGTGTGTATATGGTGGTGGTGAGGTGGAAGAACTATACTCCTTTTTTATTTGTTTCCTCTCTCTCTCTTTGAATTTTTGAGGAGATCATGGCTATCTTTCTTTCTTTCTTTTTCTCAACATTTTTCTTTCTTTATTCCCCATTTTTTTCATCATGCTCTACTTTTGTATGAGCAGGGGATTATTCTTTTTCTTTCTTTTGCATAGCCATGTCTCCAATGATACATTTTGAGAGAGAGAGATAACAATGAAATTTTGGAGTGTTTATTTTGGTGGAAAGTGTGGTGGTATTGCTTAACTTCCAGTGTAGAAGTTTAGCATGCCAGGTGGAGTGTACGTGATCTTGATCAATGAGAGTATGACAAGCTTCTCACTAGGGTCACACAATTTTGATAAAGCTCAATGCAATGACAAGCAGCATATGTGTAAAGGTTTGCAATGTAAGAACAACATATGGCTGTGGTAGGAATTTTGATCATTGAGGAACTTTATCATTTTTTTGTATTTTGTAAAATAAAACTCCGGAAGTCAAGTCTTACTTTGAACAAGATCATAGCAGCCCTATTTGTACCATATCATATCTCACAACAACTTAGACTTAGATCAAGCACTATGCAGCCCACAAGTTTCAAGCTCTAGGTAAGCACAAGCCAAAAGTCTCAAACTTGGGAGAGCACTAAGTTGTGACTAGGTACAAACAAGAGATAAAACAGAGCAGCTATTCATCATCTCAACATAAGGAAGGCTAAACACTCATACTCGCATATAAAGAGAAACTACGAAAAACTAGAAACCACACTAAAGACTATTTTTGTTCTTTTTAGTTTTGTCATTTTTATTTTATTTTCAGATTTATCATTTTTTTTTTGGTATTTTTCATGAGAGGTGCAAGAACAAGCAAACAAAAGAAATAAAAGGATACAAGTTGCGATACATGATACCTTAGCGGGGGGTATGGCATCCCCCCCAAGCTTGTTCTTGCTCATGGGTGATGTCGAGGATCGAACCCGGTGTGGCGAAAGTAAGCCAACATATCGGCTTGGCCCTGCTGCGTCATGTTGGTGAGGTTGGTGAGCTGGGCACTTGTGTTTTCTTGCCACTGATGGGTCTGCAGGACGTGTTGGTTGAGAGTGTGCTCAACGTCCTCTCCTCGAGTATCAATGCGTCCCATTTGCTAGGTGAGCGCATTCATTTGCTGCTCGAGATATGGATCACGAGCTGCAGACGAACGCCGCCCACCGGCCCGTGGTGAGTAGGACGTCGAATCGGAGGAGATTTCCTCCCATTGCGCGCGGGGAGGGTGCGTCCATTGGGCTTGGCCCGCACCCTGCTGCGACGAGCCGCCAACCTCAAATGGTGGTGGAGTGGTGTATCCACCGGGACCATACCCGGCGTGACCGTAGCTTGGCCCATGTGCATACGCCATGGGTTGCGGTGCGGGTATCCCGGTGTCGGCGGTCGGCTCCGGCCTGCGCGTCCTCCTGCGAGAAGAAGTACTCCTGCGTGCAGCTTCCTCTTTTTCGAGATGTGTGGTTAGGTTTTTACAGCCATACAAACGAAGTTCCCGGTTAGGTAACGGGAATTCATTTGTATAACCGACATAATAAAATATGAGAGAATTATTTGGACCATGCTTGAGTGTATGACCTTGAATAAGATAATCCTCGGTGATAAGAGAGCGGGGTGTATCAAGATAAGCAACATTAGCATCATGCAAAGCACCAACACCCGCAGCAATACGTGTAATCAACGAGGTGCACTCAATTGGTCCAGTCATTCTAAAATTTTCTAACCACTGAGAAATCATGGACATGACAGGAGCAATCTTTATTTTCTCAACCATAGCATAAAGAATTTTCAGATCATCCTCGCGCACAATCCTAATATCACTTCTAGGAAACAAGGTAATGCCAAGCCACATGTGCAACAAGCGCAAGGTAGGATGATGAATATGATTAGTTCGGGGTTTCTCACAAGTAGGAGATGCAGAAATTCTTTGCCAAAAAGCTAACTTTGAGTAACCCGGAATCGAACTATCAACATCAATGGTGCAGCGAGAATTAAAGCCGAGGCATTGACTAAGGATTTTCCATGTCAAATGATATTCCTCCCGAAAAAACCGAAAGGTAATACCGTCATCTACCACGCGTAGGGTGCATAAAAACTGCAGCGTAAGTAAGCGGGAACCCTGCTCATCTACACTTGCAAACTTATCCCACCCTATTGCTTTAAATACTCGAGAAAATTCAGCATCCATACCAATCTTTTGCAGCAGTTCCGTATCAAATGCTCGCGTAGGAGCAAATGTACGGAGTCGGAGAGCTTCGTAGGCGCCCGTCTCTTCGTCGCCCACCAAGTCGAGGTCGGTGTCGACGAGAAGACGATGCTCGGTGTTGGCTTGTTCCTCCGTTGCGGCTTCATGTTGAGGGCTTGACACTTGCTCGGTGGTGGTGCGGGCGCGAGTGCGAGGTCGAGATGAACCCGAGCCTGTGCTCCCGGACCGGAGCAGCGAGGCGAAGGCCTTGCCGGCGCGCTTCATGCTGCAGCGAGGTCGAGCAAGAACGCAAGAACGAAAACTCCGAACGGGTTATGAGAGTGAAAACCAATCGATGAAACCGTCGGTGTTCTTGTAAGCGAGAAAACGCAACTCGGAAAACCAAACCAAATCAAAACTGAAAAGCAAACCAAAGGAGAAATATTTTTGCAGAATTTTGAGGCAAGAACTCAATGAGCACAAAGGAGAACTTGAGAGCAATGGAGTGAAGTGAGTTGAGGAGTGGAAATGAGAGTGAATGAGAGGGAGAGTGCAATGGCCGGCCACCTCCTTATATGGGCGAGCCATAACGGCTCATTTTGAAAGGAGCAAAGGACAGGTGACCGTTGGGGCAAAGGAGAGCGCGCCCAACGGCCACCCTGGGTCGGCCGACCTGGAAAGTGGGGTCGGCCGACCCCCTGTGGGGCCGTCCTGTCATCCCTCTTGGCCCACAGCCCCCAACGGCCAAATGATGATTGACCATGGTTGCTATGTCCAGAAACTCCTCGAAAATATTTGCTCAAAGAGATTTCCAAATAAAAGGTTGCCTCGAATTCAAAATTTTTCGAAAAATTCAAAAATCGACATGTTGATGAAAAATTTCAACATGCAAAAATATTTTTGGCTTTTCCATGATGATACACGGGTGGTCCAAAAATTTCATCCAAAGATGAGTCTTTTTGAACGCAAAAGTGTTTTTGAAAATTTTGATTTTTAAATGCATGGCGAGGGAAAAATTCAAATATGCTGGCGGAAAAATCCAAATAAATTTTTGGTGGAGGAAATAAATATGCAAAGTGGTTTGGAAAGAAATCCAAATGCAAATGTGGTGGAAAAATTCAAAAAGAAAAGAGAATCAAACCGAATGATAATGCCGGTTTTCCTGGCGGCCAGGGCCGTGTCGTTTAAAGTCCGACGGGCTAAGACTTCTCCAACGGGTTTAGCTTGGTGGCGCGGACCCGGTCCTTGGAGATGAGGACGTAGAGGGCTGCGCCTTGACTTGCCACACTTGTTTCATCTTTGGTGGTGTAGGTGGCTTCTCGGACTTTGGGACGGGTTTCTTGGCCCATAATCCCGGCCTCGTGGTCGCAGGTTTCTTTGGTTGACACTGCGACGGATTTTCAATCTTTGCCAAGCTCTTCCATAGAGCAATGAGGCTGTCCGTTTTCCTGGCTGTCACTTCAACTTCTTGAATGTTGGAGGTGTTTGGCCCATACTTGACCTTGATCATCGAGCATTGTTCTTTCCGAGGTTGAAACTCGAACTTCTCCTCCTTCCCATTGATGTAGAGGCGGATTTCTCCAACTCCAACATCAATTTAGGCCTTTGTGGTGCTAAGGAAGGGACGTCCCAAGATGAGGGGCGTTTCCTTGTCAATATCCATGTCAAGCACCACAAAGTTCACCGGAACGATGTGGCCTCTTATGAATACCGGCACATCCTCCGCAATCCCCATTGGAAAACGAAAGGATGAGTCAGCCATTTGTAGCCGCATCGCTGTTGGTGTGAGGAATCTGTACTTTAATTGCTCGAAGATTGCCTTGGGCATAATGCTCACGCTGGCCCCAAGGTCACACAGTGCATAGTCGAAGTGGAATCTCTTGATTGCACAAGAGATTACTGGAAAGCCTGGATCAGATTTTATTGTAGAAGGTTCTCCTCTTATTTGCCTGTTCTCCCCTGCATGGTTAGTCCCACGAGAGAACATTTCTCCTCTCGTAGTGATAACATTAGCTTTTTCAATGAGAGATTCTGGTTGCCCAGGAATCTGCCCAGATTTAGCAGAAGGAACAAGAGCAGCAAGCTGAGCTAACTGAGTTTCTATCATTTTATTAAAGCTCAACTGATTTTTGAAAGCGGAAGAAAGACCTTCTATTTTTGAATTTAAACTCTCTAAACTTTGATCATTGGCAGCAAGCTTTTTGTTGATTGATTCGTTGATTTTAGCTTGGCCATAAACCAAATCTTTCAAAGAAGGCTGATTATTATTAAAACCAGAGAAATTGTTACCTCCTTGATAAGATTGGCGGTTTTGGTTAAAACCTTGACCTCCACTTGGACGATACCCATTGTTGTTGTTCATGTAGAATGCTTCTTCATGGGTATGGTTGGGGCAATCCTTCCCCATATGGCCAGTGTTGCTACATTCCTCACACGTAATGCGTGAGTCAAGTGAACGAACACTACCATGCGTGTTGAAGTCGTCCAAGCGCTTCATGACGAGGTCGAGCTTGGCGGACAATAAGTCCACCTCCTTGATAGGGTGTACGCCTTTAGAGCGTGGTTGGAGACGTTCATCGCTCCACCCTTGATTGGAGACCATCTTCTCAATAAGTTCTTTAGCTTGAGCAACGGTCATTGAGAAGAAGGCTCCTCCAGCAGCGGCATTCATATGTCCACGGGTTGTTGGTGTCAACCCGTTGTAGAAATGTTGAAGAATGAGCCATTCTTCCATCCCGTGGTGTGGGCAGGCGGATATGTAATCTTGGAGCCTATCCCACGCCTCGGCGATGGTTTCATTGTTGGCTTGCTGGAAGCTTGATATTCTTCCACGGAGGGCATTGGTTTTGCCCAACGGGAAAAACTTTGCGAGGAACACGGTAGAACAGCGGTCCCAAGTGTCAATGCTGGCACGATTGGCATAGAACCATTGTTTCGCCTTCCCAAGGAGGGAGAGGGGAAACAAACGAAGTCGAATGGCATCTTGGTTGACTCCGGCGGTTGCCGATGTGTTGCATATCTCAAGGAATTGCTGGAGATGAGTGTTGGCGTCCTCCGTGGCCTTTCCACAAAAGGGAATGGCCTGCACCATAGTGATTAGGCTTGATTTGACTGCAAACCCTGCGTCATCGGCGTTGACATTGGGCCCAACGGGAACATTGGCAACGGAGGGAGCAGAGTAGTCACGGAGGGTCCTTTGATCAGCCATGTCAATAAGTGATGATGGTGCGGATGATGTGGGTTCGTCTGTCGGGAGTGTTGCTTGTGAGGGAGAGTCGACGCGGGGTCGGACTTTCCTTACAAGCGACTCTGGATTATCAACGAAGTTTTCCGGCAAGTTGAATCCACGCATACACTATCCTGTTTTCACATCAAAGAGAGAAAACAGATCAAGGTTAGCCTGCAATGGAAATGGTTAATTCCCATCAAGTGTAATCATGAGTAATCATTGTATACACTTGTCAACAATTGTCTTCCCCGGCAACGGCGCCAGAAATGCTTGTGGTATTTCTTACACCAAATAGAAAACACCACCTTAGGCTGGTTAGGCCTAGAGTGAATATTCCCGGTTCGGCGCCAGAAATACCTGGGGTTAAGTTACTTGCTTAGGATACATAATAATCCACAACTAGCAACGAGTGCCAGATATGTATTATTAGTATTTAATCATAAAAGATAATCCGCAAGCGCACGGATAACCCGTTGTAGCATTTCACCCGAGAGTATTCCAGGGTATCGTTATTTATATTTTCCCAAAGGAAGACGTGGTTGACAAGTGTGTACTTATACTCATGGTGTTACAAATGATAGATCATAACCAATATCCAAATGCAGGGGTAAGGCAATATATGGATAGAGGATAGTGCGACACACACAGGAGGCATTTCCACTCTCTGATAAAAGGCGAGAGGCGGCTCTAAGCTAGACTAAGGTTAAGTAAGAAGAACTGCTACTCCTAATGTACATCGTTAAGTAGCGTGCGTAGCATCTACCTATAGCCTAAGCTGCACACAAGCCAAGACTAAGCTGTTCTACTGCCAAGCCATCATCGGGAGATCCAGCGATCAGAGTCTGCCCCAATCTCCGGACATTTCATATATACTCCTACGCCATACCCGAACGTGGAGGATTACAAGGGACGGACAGGGCTGTCACCACCTGCCGCCTACCTCTACAAACCGTGGGGCACGAACACGCATCCAAGGGTGGAAAGGAAGCCCTAGCACCATGCTAGCATAACTAACCACAACTCTAGATCCCTCGAGGCACCTCGCAAGGCGATAAACCTAGAGCACTCTTGCAAGACAATGGACCCGATGACTAAGCAAAAGGAACAACTAGGTCTAGCAAGCGATTACTTAGACAAAGGATCAAAGCTAGCACTACGTTAAGCATAGGCGTTCGTCGCTCAAGAACGAGCGACGAACGATGAACGATGAAGAACGATCATCGTTAACCGATGATCGAGTATGAACGAACGACGAACGAACGATGAACGATCATGAACGAACATCGATGAACGATGCACGAACGATGAACGAACATGAACGAACGAAGAACGTTCATCCAAGATCAAGGATGAACGATGAACTAGCATAAGCACATAACTACTACAAGAACGATGATATTCCATTGATAAAGAAATAAGTCTTACAAAGAGAGTAAAAGGATACAAGGGAATATACCCCGAACTCTCCAAGGGACTTGGGAGCCAAAAGGGCAGCCCAACTACTCAGCCTAAGCCTAACTAGAGAGCCCCTAGCTCTGGATGTGTGGAGGAGGGAATGAGCCTCTTGTGTTGTGTGTCTTCCAAGGGGAGGGGGTACCCCTTTATTTATAACCCTCAAAGGCGGTGGAATTGAGGCGGTTCCTTAGGTCGGTGGCATTGATTGCAGGTGGAACCGACCTCCTGAAGTCGGTTGCAAACCGCCTTAGAAAGATGGACCCAGGGGGCCTCCCTGTCAGGTCGGCCGACCTAGGGCTGGGGGTCGGCCGACCTGGACCTGGCCCCCCCTGGGCTGGGCTTTGGCAGGTTGGCTCCCCTCGGCTTTTTAGCCTCTTTTCCAGGTGCGTGGCCTCAGTTGATATTCTGGTAGATTCTGGGCCTTTAATCCTTGAATTATATTCCCGCGGCGAGCGTCGTTTGATGGACGTGTTGGAATCATCGCCTTGGGCCTTGTTTACACCTGGAAATCCCTGTTTTCCACCTGCACATCCAAATCTAGAGGTACACGTGGAAATAGGTTATTTGATAACAAAATGCAAGTAACAAGTGTTAGTTCTTCCTTATTTATAGAGCTAATTGACGGTCAAAAACTGGGTCTAAGGACCGTCAACAATACCAGGCACACTAAGTAGAGTCCTTAGAGCTACTAGAAAGGCTATAACAAGTAAGCACACGATCAAGGCAAACAAGCAAACTAGTGAAACTAGTAGGTACCAAGGTAAACACACAAGCAAGATAAGTGCACAACTCAAATACTACAAGCAATCATATAAGGTACGATAAGTAAATGCATGTAGTAAAGGAGAAGGGATAGAGAATGCTCATGATGTTTTCCCGTGGTCTCGGAAGGATGGCGCCTTCCCCTACTCCACGTTGGGTCACTCCCGCCGGAGTCTCGACCCCGTCCCTCCGCTCGAAGGCGATCCCTCCTAGAGCACACTTCACCCTCCGAGTGAAGTCGCGGGCACGTCCCGCCGGGCTCGATCCCGGGTACTCTTCCGGAGGTAAGGCTCCGCACTTGATGCGTGCCAAAGGGCGCTCCACTAGTGATGCTTCTTTCGCACGGGAAGCTCCAAGACCGTGAACAAACTTGTGTCGGCTTCCACAATCTCCTTGGACAGCTCAACACCGACGCCTAACCGGTCTAGGCCAAGAGTAACAGCCCTAGATGACTCTCTCAAGCTCACACTAGCCTAGAGATCAAAGGATGCAACTTGTTACTCTCTCAAGCACTAGGATCACTCCAAATCCCTTTCAAGTGCTTCACACTTCTTCCTCTTGGCTTCTTGGCAGCACCTCCCCTCTTTCCTGGGTCCAAGAGCACCTCAAAGAGGTAAACAACCGACTATATATAGTCCACCAACCTCAAACTAGCCGTTGTCCAAAAGTACCCAGTCTGCGTGATGACCGTACAATAGACCGTACTGTCCGGTCTCCATTAGACCGTATTGTCCGGTCTTCACCAGACTGGCGTCCAGGGAGTGCTGCTCCTCATTTCAAAGCAGACCGTACTGTCCGGTCTCTAGGACCGTACTGTCCGGTCTCTACTTCTTCTTCAGCCAACAGAAACTTCTCCTTCTCTGTTGCTCTTCTCCTGTAAGACCGTACCGTCCGCTCCCTGACCGTACCGTCCGGTCAACTGTCCGGTCTTCATTCTTCAACTTCCAGAAACTTCAGCTTCTCTGTCTGGAAAACTCAATAGAGACTGTACCGTCCGGTCCCTAGGACCGTACTGTCCGGTCTCCATTTCTCCACTTCTAGAAACTTGAGCTTCTCTGTCTGGATTTCCACTGTAGACCGTATTGTACGGTCTCCATGACCGTACTGTCCGGTCTCCTCTGTCTTCACAGCTTCGATCTTCTCTTTGATCCTTTCTTCCAAACTTGATCTTCTTGGTTCCTTCAACCCTCTTCTGCCACCCTAGCCTCTGAGAGACTCACCATCCATCCAATGATCTCTATAACTAGTGTGCACTAAGAGAACCACCTCGAACCCTCTTGATAGTCTGGTTTTTCCTATGGACTCAAGCTAACATCTAACCAAGCAACACTCGCTTGGATCTAGCATGTCCTTAGCCTTGATCCATATCTTCTCCGCGAATCCATCAAGTCCGTTCGTGTGTCGATGAAGGCAACCAATCATCCTTTTCATGAAGTTCATGGTGTGTTGGCGTACATCACTAACGGACGGAGCTTTCTTTATATGTGACATATAAGATCTCACAAAGAGTGTTAGTCACATTTATGGTTCTCATCCAATCACCAAAACATTCATACCTTGGGGTTTCCCTAACTCCAATGGTCATGAAGCTTACAGTAGGTAACTTTTAATTTGATCTAGAAAGATATATACCTATAGTCCTACTTTTTTTTCATTAGTGACCTTATGATGTCATGAAGGCTATTCCGCGTATGTCCACAAAGATCTAACCAGTGCACCTTCCCAACAGGCAAGCAACTTTTCTTTTTGATTGTTTCTCTCCCACTAATATTTCAGTTTAAAAAGTTTTTCTGTAGTTTTTTTTCTCAAAACGTTTTTTAGAACTTATGGTCTAACTTTTTACTGAACTTTTTCATAAGTTATAACTAAACTTTACCACAAAAGTTGAACCCCGTCCCACCGCGGGGCTCACCCACCATGCACAAACGAAGCAAAGTCTTTATCATGTGTGTGGACGCTGCAGTTGGCTTATTCCATCACTCTTGTTTGACAGCGAGCTATCACTAACCAAAAGATATGTAGGCAAGCCAATCAGTAAGCAAAAGCATAGTAAAAAACAACACACATGGTTCTTCTACATAGTGAGAGGCAAAGCTACATTGTGTATTAAATCCTGTGAATCCTGTAGAAAACTACTGCTCGCCGTGTTGCTTGAGTGTGATGACCGAAAGGACCTCTCTACCTTCTGCCAATCCAATATCTAGTTTGTAAAAGTTACTTCTCTTGAAAAAGAAAGTTTGCTCTTGCTTGACTGC
This sequence comes from Eragrostis nindensis, assembly GCA_012490785.1. NCBI lineage: Eukaryota > Viridiplantae > Streptophyta > Magnoliopsida > Poales > Poaceae > Eragrostis > Eragrostis nindensis. The sequence continues at coordinate 15,302 of JAAXCT010002428.1, forward strand.
CAATCCAACGTAATAAACTGATAAATTTATGCAAGTAAATTATTGTATACTATACCTGGAGTTTCTGCCTAGATCATATATCCTAACTTAGACTGATTAATATTTTGCCACGCTCATATAGTTTGGGAGACTGTCATGACGAGACCACATTCGTTGCACTTCCCACCACACCTTGAGTTTTGGGACGTCGTCGCTGCTAGCTACGGGTCATTGTGGCTGCAGGTCCCTGTTTGCCTATTTATTCCAGAAACATGTCATTTCAGCCGGAGCACCTCTGAATTCTAATGCTAATGCTCATACTCGAAAGCCATCCGATTCTCTTTATCGATCAGTACCTGCTTGAATTGCTATTTCTGTCTTGGCCAAAGTTTCCAAAATTTTTAATCACTATCAGGTTGGTAACAGAATTGCAATGTCATTTTTGTTTCTTGCCTTCTGAATGGCGAAATACATATGACTTTGATTTTAAAATACTAATGCTCTTTATGACAGGTGTCTTCTTAAGGTTACATTATTATGCTCGAGTGAATCTGCATGCATAAAATTCCTCCAGCGTCCGAAGATATATTACTTTAGTGTTTGTAGCTGCCGTTGGACCCATTTGTGGTGCAAATGCCACTGATTTTCCAATTAAGATTTTGTCTAAACTTTAATTGTATAAATACAGTATGATTTGGGAACCATATATAGAACAAAAGGAGAAGGGATGGTTTTGTATAGTGAAATAGCTATCCAAGAATAAAAAATAAGATCCAAGTGGAGAGAAGCTGCGGCTATGATGCTGCTGCAACCTGTTTCAATCAACACATGAGACCTGTCATGCTTTGTGCTGATTTTATGACTTCATCTTCTTTTTTTGCGAAAAAGGAATTTCATTAATATTAAAGAATATTACATCCCTTGATTACAAAAACATCTCCATCAACGTCAACTCCATTGATGGGAGACAAGAAACCTTGAAACTCCATTGTATGGACTGATTTATGCTCTTATTTATGTTTACTATTTAACTTGATTCGCACAGAAAAAAAAAGAAGGAAAAGGAATTATGATCTTTGCACCGATAATGAAAAAGAAACTTTGGAGGATTCTTATTTTTTTAAAAGGAATTCTGATCTTTGAAATTTTATTGCTCATGTAAAAAACAACTTACATCAATATATAGTCACATAATAAAGGAACTCTGTACCAAGAAGGGTAGAGAGTGAAAGGATAAAGAAGAAGAAGGAGAAGAAGAAGAAGAAGAAGAAGAAGAAGAAGGCAGAGCCACCAAGGCCTAGCTATGACAACATGCTAACAGAAAGGGCTTCATCAGAATTTGAGCTTCTATACAACCAATGGGCGAGATCATCCTGCATCTAGCAGCTAAGGTACTCGTTAACACCAAGGGACATATTGTCAGTCTCAAGAATCCGGAAGTCCTAATAAGCTAATTTATTCAGTTGTAACCATAGATATAATGGGTTCATATACGAAACTCTATATCACTCATTCGAGCTAGCATAAACCGCATTAAAATGCCGGTGTCAAAGTGATAGTATGTGCTCAACTAGCTTGTCAACAGCTAGCTGAGAAGACCCACCACTCTCCAGACACAGCAGAGCTTTCTCCTTCAATTCTTTTGCTCTTTCCCTTACCTTGGCCCCCTCATCTTCTTCAATCCGCCTCTTTATTGCCCTCTCGATCATCCCTCGCTCCAACACACCCTCCAACAAAAATCCTATCTTCCACGTATCGTCCACATATCTTCCGGTTGCAAGTTGATCTCCGAAGAGGGGCCTCGATAGCATCGGCACCCCCTCGTAGATACTCTCTAGGGTCGAGTTCCATCCGTTGTGAGTCCAGAAGCCACCCAGCCGAGTGAGCAAGCACCTCTAGTTGTGGAGCCCACTCAATCACCATGCCCCTGCCTTGAACTGCACTCTCGAAACCTTCTGGAAGCTCTGCTTTCTCCACTCCCATGATGAGACCACGTCGAACGACCCACAAAAACGGCTTGCCACTGTTTGCTATGCCCCACGCGACCTCCATGAATTCATCTTGAGTGAGATGAACCACACTACCGAAGCTTACATACAGCACGGAGCCTGGAGCTTGCGTATCTAGCCACTCGATGCATGTACGGTCCTGGTTGAGTAGACTGGTCTCAGCACCATCAGAAGAGGTGAGTTTGTGAAGTGGACCTACGGCAAAGGCTGGGATTCCAATGTTTTGGAGCTCATGCCGAATCATCTCAAGCTCATGGGCTTCAAGAGCTTCGAATGTGTTGATTATTGCACCAGAGGAGTTTGTTGTTGTTTCAGTCGCTAGGTTCAAGATCTTCTGGCCGATTTCTTTGTTGGGGAGCTTGCTGGGGTCAAACAAGTCCCTCACTTGTAGTGGTGGCAGCTCCTTCACGGGTAAATGTAGGTTGGACTCTGAAAAGAAACAATAAAAATGGTTCGGTTTAGCCTAGTAAAATGCTCACATGGTGACTATCTGTCCTAGTCTCGAAGGGGAAAATCATTCCTGAGTGAACTCATAAGGTCGTGAAACAAAAAGCTATGAAGAGTACATAATACCTTTTCTAAGAATAATAAAAAAGTAATGACAAACTACATAACAATGTCATTTTTAGGTTGATAAACTCTCATGTTTCCTCAAAACAGAGCTCGTGTTCCTCAAAACAGAGTTTACAAACCTGTCGCTGGCAAGTATCCCTTGTCGTGGAGCATGTCGTAGGACCTGAATAGACGGAAGCACGCCGCGCTGCCCGTGTGCAGCACGAGCGTAGGCAGCCCGAGCCCGGCCGCCGCCTTCTGCGCCGCGGTGAGGATGGAGTCGATAACCAGACACCTCAGCTTGGGCTCCTCCTCCTCCTCTGCCATGAGCGGGGCGAGCGCGTCGCGGACGTGGCCTGACGCCTCCATGACGGCGTTGAGGGCGAGGATCTTGGCGATGCCGTTGCTGGGCACGGCGGCCGGGACGGCGTCGGGCACCGTGACGAAGGAGAAGCCCGGGTGCCGCGCGGGGTCGGGCGCGTTGAAGGCCGTGTGGAGGACGGTGACGGCGAGCCCCCGCGCGTGGAGCGCGCCGGCGAGCTGCAGCATCGGGCTGATGTGCCCCTGGAACGGCAGCGGGAACACCACCACGCGGGCGGCGGCGGCACGCTTATCGGCTCCGGCGGCCATGCTCATCTCACCGGCGGGCGCCGGGACTTTCCTGGTACGGTTGATGCCGTGATCTGGCTCGATTTGGCTATGTATTTATCGGCGGCAACCGTGATCGATCTACCAAGTCGCCGGGCCAGATGTTTCTCCGGCCCGTTGACCAGTTGACAGAGGAGTTTGGAGGAAGCTTCGCAAAGGTCATCAATTAGTCCTTACAGCAGCAACACACGGATATGATATGAAATTGATGCTGCGGTCAGAGGTGACGCCACTGCCCAAACAGGCAGAAATGGGCAACGGCTGCCCCTTCACGGATCGTCCAAGAAAGATTGTATATATTTCACGTGCCTATACGCATGTTGAATTCTTCTCCAGAATCCAAGAAAGCATAGCAATTTAAGGGGAGAAGCTAGAGAGCATCACAGTTGATAGTACGATTTTTTCATTGGGGAATAAATAAGTACATCGACAAGAATGCTAGCTACTCAGCTGCAAAAAAAAAAAAAAATGTTACAGGACGTTCACAGGGATAGCATGAAGCTAACTAACCTGTCAATGGCAATTTGAGAAGAGCCATAGGTTCCCAAGCAATCAACTACTTTCATCTTCAGCAATTGTGCCCTTTCCCTCATCTCAGCTCCTTCCTCCCCACTCATCATGTTCCTGATCGCGACCTCGATTTTCCTTCTGTCCAACTCCCCTTCCAATTCAATCCCAACACCCCATACCCTCTCCACGTACCTCGCGTTCATGGTCTGATCGACCGAGTGAGGCCTGCATATCATGGGGATGCCCTCACTGATGCTCTCTAGTGTCGAGTTCCACCCATTGTGAGTCCAAAAGGCACCAACTGATTGGTGGGCCAAAACTTCTTGTTGAGGAGCCCATTGAATCACCTTACCACGACCTTGGATTGCAACATCAAAGCCATTCCCGCAAACCTATACCACGGATACCGTTTACCAAGCCTGGTCTTACCACCCAGAGAAAATGTTGGCCGCTGTTGGCCAACCCCCATGCCACCTCCAAGAACTCACTGGAGCTCAAGGATGCCAAGCTCCCAAAGCTCACGTACAAGACAGATCGTGCAGGTTGGTTGTCCAGCCACTTGATGCAGCTGTAGTCTTGATCTAGCAAACTGCTACCGGTGCTTGTGGAAGACAGCTTGTGGAGGGGACCGGCAGCAAGTACCATGGGGAGACTGAGCTCGCTTCGAATCCTTTCTAACTCACTGGTCTCCAGAGCTTCAAAGGTGTTGATGACTACGCCACAGGAGCCTTTCACCGTTTCAACGATTCGAGCAAGGACTCTGCGGACCTTCTCGTGGTCGTTATTGACCGAGAAGAAAAGATCCCTCACTCTTAGGGGCGGCAACTCCTTCACCGGCATGTCGAGTTGCGAGTCTGAAACAGAGTACATAGTTAGTTAGAGTGCAGGGACATATATATGGTTCATCCCTAAAGAAATTTACATCCTTTGACTCCTACTGTAAACATGGAAAAACTTGCACAATTTACTGACCTTTGCGCGGTAGATACCCCTTTTCGTAGAGCATGGGGTAGGCGAGGAAGCACCCCAAGCAGGCGGCGCTCCCGGTGCGCAGCACCAGCGTGGGGAGGCCGAGCCTCGCGACGGCCTTCTGCACGGCGAGAAGGTTGCCGTCGATGAACATGCACGCCGGGCGCGGGCGCGCCGCGTCCGCCATCACCGACGCCAGGACCTCGTCGACGGCCGTGGACACCTCCATGGCCTCGTTCATGGCCAGGATGACGTCGATGATGTTGCCGGATTTGGTGGCGGCGACCTCGGCGGGGACGCCGTCGGGCACGGGGACGAAGTCGAACTGCGGGTGGAGGGCCGGGTCCAGGGCGTTGAAGTGGGTGTGGAGCACGGTGACGGCGAGGCCCCGGCCGTGGAGCACGTCGGCGAGCTGCAGCATCGGGTTGATGTGGCCCTGGAACGGCAGCGGGAACACCAGCACGCGGCGCTCCGGTCGTGTCTGCGCTCCCCGGCTGCTGACGCTGCCGCCGTCTCCGCCGCGAGCTTCTTGGACGTCGGCCATGGCTCTGTGACGCGCTGTGAACCGCTCCGGGAGCGTTTGGTCTAGGGTAGTACTCCGGTGCAAGGGGCAAGTGTTCTTGTGCTCTAGGGAGTGAGTAAGCGGCAAGCGCGGATGCGAAGTATACCAGACTGATTGATGATCGATGCCTGCACTACGGCAAGTTAAATAGCACAGCAAAACGTACGAACTTCGATGATTCAACAATGTCACATAGGCATTCGTCGCCATCCGAGCTGGCAGGGTCCCAGCAAACAGCAAACGTTGTGACCATCAGAAATCACCTGTCGCCGTCTCATTAAGAGACATTATGATTTTTTTTTTTTGCGGAAAGGGGGAATTATATTAAAACTTGGCACAGTACATCCCGCCTTTTACAGAAAGGCCCCTGGAAAGAAAGAAAATTACAACAAGGTCCTTCTCCTTCTTCCAGACACCTCCCGACACACCGACGAACACGCCGCCGGAGAAGGTCCACCTCCCTCCATCGTCGGTGACTCCATGCTCTGGATTTGCCGCAAGATTCAGTGCCCGGACCCGCCAGAACACATCTGCAAAAGCTGAAAGAACCTCGGCCGCCACCGCAACGAAGAAGGAAGAGGAAAGAAAGTCCACGGTCGCCGCCAACGTCGCCGACCGTTATGATTGACAGATACATTGGTCAAGTAAATATTGTATACAACTGGATAGCATTATATACCATGACAAGTTAATTCTCTGTAAGGATAGGATTTAGAGTTTGATGGCAACGAAGGAATTTTTTAATGCAACAAGTATTTGTTAATTCCTCGAAACAATAGCATTATGTACCATGATCAGTTAATTCTTTGTAAGGATTTAGAGATTGATGGCAACGACGGAATTTTTTAATGCAACAAGTTAATTCCTTGCCTATAATTATATTTCTATGCGTCAAGTATTTGTTAATTCCTCGAAACAAATATTAAAAATTCCTTCTTTGTTATCAAACTCTAAATCCTTTTCTTCTTTGCAAAAAGAAAGACTATGGTTTCTCTTGCCTACTACTCATATCTTGCCTGCTAATGTTATTAAGTTTCCGAGAAAATTAACACAACTGTTATAGTCCTGTATAGTTTTATATTGCCAGGTTCTTCACATGCTGCCAATTTACATGTTGGAAGTTGCTTAGAAAATTATTAATTTGCAACATCAAAACCATCTTAAAGTGTATTTTTCTAGGGATTTTTGCCTGTGTGACGCGCTGTGAACAGCTCCGGGAGCATCTGCATGTGGAGGCACTAATTGGCAAGTCGAGATGGCAAAGTGCCAGACAATTGCTAAGTGCCTGCTCTACGGAAAATTAGGATCCCCGGAAGGCGTACGAACATCAATCATTCAATGTCTTATGTTTTTCACGTGCTCAGGCCTTCGTCGCCCTGGCTCCTAGCTGACGTTCCCCATCAGAAATCACCTGTCGCCGTCTCATAAATAAGAGAGATCTCATTGCCGCTACCTCCAAAACTGCCGGCGATGTGCATATGTGATGTCTCGCATCGCACTCAACCGATAAGTTCTCTGTGTAGCGTCAGGGGTGACGTATTTTTGGATCGTTTTCCAGACACGTGTCGTCCTTGTAGTTGTGCCCTGCTCCATCCACCGGAGGTTCTCATATCATAGTCCATGGCTGCAACCTTAAATCTTTTACGGTTTCCATGTTGTGTACATAATCAGTTCTCATCAGGAATAAAAGTGTTCTCATGGCTTCCCATGATGCCCCAACATACACCAGAAGCAAAAGTCTTTGTCAGCTCTAGACGATGCACTTGGCTTTTTCGACAGATATGTAAGATATGCCCCCATCTCATCTGACAGCGAGCCAACACTACCCGAAAGATATGTAGGCAAGCCAATCAATGAGCAAACGGCACACATGATTCTTCTACATAGGGAGAGGCAAAGCTACACTGTGTTATCAGGGTCATGCGCAGGGTTTACAAAACCAAAAACTGGATGTTTTTCGAAACCGCTTGGTAAATCTCTAAAACGGGCAGTTTTCGAAATTGCTACAATACTTAGGTCTTGTTTTGGATGAAAACCGAGCGATTTTGCTAACCGATGAGCTGGACCAGTTTTTTGAGCAGTTTTCCTTGGTTTTTGAAGCCCTGGTCACGCGACTCTGACTATATACTGTGAATCCAATAGAAAACTACCGTGTTGCTTGATTGTGATTGTAGCATCCCGCCTTAAATAATGAGGGATTTGCTTAACATGATCGAGATAGGGTGACACTTGACGAAGCAAGCATCCAAATGACCACACACATAAGCATAAAAAAATAAGTACAACATGATTTTAGTTATTACAACTTAGTTTCACACTTAGGTAAATAAAGAGTGCAAGTTCTTAAGTAATAGCTTTACAATACATAAAGAAGTTCGAAATTCGAATCTAGAGAACAACGTAGCGGAAGCGATAAACTCGACGATACATATCTACAGGAAATCATGTCCGGCCCGTAGACATGATCTCACTCACCCTGCTCCTAGTTTGGAGAGGCGGGAACCCACTCAATGGACCAGTCCTTAAGTGGTTCGCCCTCCCACACCAACTTGCCACAACAGTCACAAAAACCGGGATTTGGATTACCTGCAAAAAGATTTCAACAAAAGCCCTGAGCAACTAATACTCAGCAAGTCTTACCTGTCAAATTGGCCTTCTAAGACCGACTTCTAGTATGCAGGGGCTAACCATGCTGAATTAAATTGCATAAACATAGCACTAAAATTGGTCCTTGCTTTCAAGTTTTAGCCAATTTAAAAGGGGTTCTTGCACAAAGATAAATATTAGCAACCTATACTAATACATACAAGGTTGTAAGCAATTAATTAAAGTACAATACAGCATATATCCATAAACATATGCACTTCTTACTACGATGTGGCAGCGATCACAAGTGGTACTCAATAACCGTGAGGGACGGCGATTCGAATCGACTTACACCTGCAGGCGAAACCCGGAAAACACGACGTATGCACACTCAAAAAAGTCACGCACAACAACCTTTCGCAACACGCCATAAAGCCGGGCCGATTTTCCCTCTCCCGGACACACGTCCTCCACGCGATACCCACGCCGGAGCCATCCGTGGTTAGCCCGTGTGCCCTTCCTACACATACCTATGAACCACCGTGACCATCTGTATCACCAGAAGAGAGGGGGAGCACCGTCCAACAATACAACATCGAGCTACGTCGGTTTACTAGTTCCCATATCGCTAGCATGCTTCCGGTACATTCAAACTTGCTCAACGGGTCCACAACGATCGGTCCTCAACCGACACAAACGGGGCTATGGCGAACAAGACGACCTTGCCACCGCAACCTACACAAGAACTTCCCCGTTCGGTCTCATATTCATTAATATCATCATGTGAGAGTAAAAGTAACCCTAACCAAAAATATCGGGCGGTCTCCATACCACCCGATTTTTCTACCGAGGACTCGACATTAAGCATAGCAATTTCTACCGAGCGGCTGTACAAAACAAGAACCCACCCATGAGATGAGGATTTCTAATGCATCTATGGTTGCATACAATTCCTAAACATAATGCACATCGCATGACTCGCATACATGTGAGTAAAAGGAGAAACTTTATAAAACATGGGAATGCACCGGGCTTGCCTTGGGCCTGGTGGTCAGTGCAAGAGAGATGGTTCAGGTCAGCACCGGTCTCCTCGGCCTCGATCACCACGTCCTCGATTCCGGCGTCTGTTCCTATAATGATGCAATGCAAAGATAATAAATAAATGCAATGCATACATGATACGTTGCTAAAAGAAGTAATGCAATGTCATGATGAAGGTGTCGTTATGATGTTCAGGAAATGGCTTAAGAGATAGCAAGGTGTTTGCATTTGAAGCACCCACCCAAAAGGCGACAAGTGCTTTAGGTTTTAAAGTGTCGAAACAACATATTTCATTTCAAAATTATTTAACATGGTTCTGGAAGACAAATATTTTATTTCGCATTTTTCTTAGCATAACACTACTATGAGAAGTGACATATCCAAAATTTGGATTAAAAGTATGCAGGAGTAAAATAACAAAAAAGAAACAAGGAAAAGCTTGAACATGCAATTAATGCTAAAATATGTAGAGATTAAATATGCCACTTTTGGAACAGTTCAGGAATGCCATGAAAGTGATGCATACAACAATTCATGAATTTTCATGTACAGAAAAATCTACAAAAATTCATTAGTGTTTTCATTCTCTGAATTATGTAAAATTAATTATGGTGAATCTTGATGATGTTCTTACACCGTTGTATAGATCTTGTCAAGTGGATTCCAACGCAATTTAGTTTGCTATTTTTGGCTTTTTATTTTATTTTATATCGATTTTACAAGATCTGCCTATTTTAGAGAAAAGAAAACGAAAAAGAAAAAGAAAAAACGAAGCGGCGCTGTAGCAGTGCCAACGCGGGCGCGGTGCGCGCGCGGCAGCGATGGTGGCGCGGCCGCATTCCGGCGAAACGGCGGCGAACTAGGGCGAAAGGTGGGAAGCAACACGAACAGCGCGACGAGGCAGACCTATGCCCCTAAGACGTGCACGTGCGCGCGTAGGGGAGCTAGGTCGGCGGCGATGGGCGGCGCGGCGGTGGCGGCGAACCGGTGTCCCGGCGAGGAGTGGCGGCAAGAGAGGGAAAGAGCGGGAGCATGAGCTTCACCTCGGCGGCGCGGACCGGAAGATGGATGATGTCGTCGATGAGGAAGCTGGGAGGCGGGAGTTCGTCGACAAGGTGGAGGGGCGGCGGACGGCGGCGAGGAAGAAGAAGATTCCGGCGAGCTCACTGCGAGGGAGACGACGAGGTGATGTCAGATGAGTGCGCAGTTGGGTGTTGCATCACCCTGCACGAGGAATTTGAGAATGGATCACCGTAGAGGAAGAATTTCACGAAGGCGTCGAGGTGGCTCAACCGGCGGCCATTGGGGAAGATGAGCTTCGATCTTGCGAATGAGTGGAGAAACCTGAAGTGTGTGCTAGGGCGTGGCTAGAAGGGATCCTTGTGCTTCTTTTTGCAATTGGGGTCAAGCTCGGGGAGCGACGGAGGTGGCGATGAGCTCGAGCTCAAGGTCGGCGGCAATGGCGGCTAGGATTCGCGTGTTTGCTTGAAAATGAAAAGAGAGCGAGGAAGAGAGCCAGTGCGGAGTGGATGAGGTCGAGCTGGTCGCAGCATGGACGCCAACGCGCGCTGCCGAGGACGGCGGGGTGACGCCGATCACAGTGGAGTTGCAGAACAGTGTGAGAGAGGAAGAAGAACACGTGGGCGTTTTTTTTTTTTCCAAGCGGTTTCTCAACGTGCGAAATTGAAGAGCTCAAATCTCCTACTTCCACGTGTCCAAAAATTCTGAGAAATTCAGGGTCGAAAGTTCAAAGTCGAAAGTTCAAAGTTCCAGCGTCCATTAAGGCCTGCATTGCATAGATCGAACACATCCAAACTCAATGCTTCCACACAGTTCATACAGGTTATTGCCACACATAGGCTATTGTGAACAACAAAAAAAGTACTCAATCCAAATCTTTTCACTTGTCATTAGGATAACTCAGTTGGCAGTGGCGGACGCAGGACAAGATTATAGGGGGGCTGGAAAAGCTTATGGACTTGATTAATTAGAGCTAAGAAAACCTTGCAGGCACCCTTGGCCGGTTGGCCCAATTAGCTCCTCCGTTTCAGCAGCCCAAAACACTAACAGGAGTCTTCTTCAACCTCTATTCTTGCTCTTTTTTCTCATTCATGGCTGCCAAATGCTCCAAAATTCAAGAGATGCTGAGGGAGGACTCCCTTGTCCCGTGAGCAGTAGGGGGGCTCGAGCCCCCCTTGCCCTGCCCCCCCCCCCCCCCCCCCCCCCCCCCCCCCCGCTGGATCCGCCGCTGTCAGTTGGGACAAATTTAAATAAGTGGCTTGTCCCAACGACAAGAAAAAGAATCCAGAGGTAGTACGAGTATAATCTGCCAGTCAATGATCATTGTTTCCTGCACTTCATCCACATTTTTCAAACAAGCATGTAACCATTCTAGATGGATCGGTTATCTTGTCTAAGGATGCATTTGATCAATGTTTTTTGAGACTGACATGAGTACTTACAATCAATAAGGCAAATGACAGATGGGCTGCTTTATACCAATAGGACCCATGAGATTGTAAACTGAGATGAGCTATAAACTTGGCCTTAATCACACAAACGTGATAATTGGGGAACAGTCACACTCAAATGCATAGGACGCCAGTAAATTGCTCTTTCAAAATGGATCTGTCATGAAATTTAAAAACATTTTAGGGGATAAGCACACTTCAAATATTTAATGGATTGGATGCGAAACCAGACAATAAATCTTTACCATATTTTGCCAACTTTATATGATGCTACCTGCCTATTTATATTTGCTAAAGAAATCTTCGACCGATACTGGGACTGCATGCGATTTGTGATCTAGCTATGAAAGTTGGGCGAAAATTGCTGGTTCGCCGACTGAATTGCTGCAAGCTCATCAAATAGAAACATTCATGACCTACTACTTAGAAAATTTCACCATTTAGAGGCTACAACGTAGATGCAGGTTCTTTTCTTCACTGTTTGGTTCTTAGCCCGGGGAAAATGATCATAGTTACCTATATATTTGTCACATGATAATGAGCCAGGAGGAGGAAAAAAAAGGAGAAACATTCCATGTTGCTACTATTAATCAGGCAAGCAACAAACCAAACAGAATGCCTGGCATTTTTTTTCCACAAGGATAAAATCACAGGCCTAATTCTATCAGGTTTTCAAGAAACACTACTGGAAACCATTCATCGATCAGACATTTTAAAACTGGCAAATGTAATTTCTTTTTTAGGTACCCAAATGTTGATTCAGGAATCACATGTCATGCGACATGAGGGCGCTTAGGTAGCAGGTGATCTTTTCCTCCACGGTGTTGTCCTCGAAGTCAGAGTCAGGGCACTCTTCTAGCGTAATGTAAGGCCTGCATAGATCAAACAGATCAAAACATAAGGCTTAAACACAGTTCAAATGCAGTGGAAGAATGAAAGGAGAAATTCAGAAACTATGTGGAGGTGTGTGCCGTATTCTTGACCTCGCAATGTCGGCGATACTCTCCGGCAGCACGTTCGGCAGGAGCCCCTGGAGCATCCTCATCATCTGCTCTTTGTAGTACTCAATCTTGCGGAAGTAGACCGACATGAACTCAATCTTGCCAACCTTGACGCTGCCGGGCTTGCCAACGTCGATGTGCACGCGCTCCGCGAACTGATTGTACCAGCACAGGAGGCGCAGCTTCGGCGCCCGCAGCGTGAACGACTTGAAATCTGCGGTGCACCCGAGCTCGAAGATCATATCGAGGCGCACCAGCTCCGGGGCGTCGATGGTGATGTGTCCGAATGGCGGTCCCTCGAATTGGTCTCGCGGGCAGACGTCGACCGAGTCCATCTCAAGGAACTTGAGGTGCGGCAGGCGGATGTCGACGCAGGCATGTTCGATCTTGCAGCAGAAGAGGCCCAGTTCCTCGAGCAGCGGGCACCACTGTCCCGGTGCGAACGGCGCCTTGATGGTGACTGAATCGAGATCCAGGGACAGCAGGGACGGGAGATGCGGCCACTGGCGGAGCACCAATTTGTCGAGGCAGAGCTCCTGCAAGGCCGCCGCGCCTGGTCCGGCGATGGCGGGCACGACGTGGTCGATCACGCGACCACCAGGCGGCGCGCGGCAGGGGGCAGGTGCAGGGTCCACGCGTCCCGGACTTCGTGACCGGGGTACGGTGACTGGATGTGGATCTTGCGCGCGTCGGCGAGCGCGATGATGCGGTCGGCGTGGCGGCGCATGCGGAGATCGTCGGCGAAGTAGGCGAGCTTGAGGGTGTCCACCTTGACGGCGAGGATGGAGCTCTCCTCGTCCAGGAGGCCAGGGCCGAGGTAGATCTTGACGACGGGCGTGTGGTGGTAGATGTGGCGCCACGGCCGGGACAGCGCCGACAGCTGCACGACCTGCCGGTAGTGGAGGAAGGAGACGATCCGCGCGTGGAGCTCGAGCGGCAGGTCGGTGATGCGGTCGCCGACGGCGGGACTGGCTTTCGTGCGCTTGCTCTCACGGCGCCGACCCATCTCGTCTCTGTCCCGGCGCCTCCCTCGCCCGCTTTCCTTCTTGTTTCGGCAGTTTTGGAGGGAAAGTAGAGGAGGCCCTGCATCTCTTCCCGCCAAGATGATGATTCTGTTCCCGCCGCGGTGATGGCCTGAGCTCTGGGCCTCACGATTCGTGCCGTTGAATGGTACTAACTGCTTATTTTCAAGGGCTTCGCTTCTGGTATGCAATTGCTTATTTTTCCTAAAAAAATTGCTTGTTTTCTTATTATTTATGGTTATGTATTTTTTTTTTTTGAATACGCATGAAATTTGCATATCTTTGTATTATAGAGAGGAAATAGGCCCAATACATCAACATCTACTCATACCGGTATAATACATATGAGGTTGATTAAAGCGGTCATGCATTGTGGCGAAATGTTTATGAGATCAAGTACATTTCTGGATCAAAAGATTCAAATATCAGTGTTGACTGCTGTTCGCAGTATAATTATAGTAATTGAAGGCATAATGTTTCACTTCACATTTGGCAAGAACTAAGGAGCTACATGGTACAATACTAATATCAAAAAGAAAAAAAACAAATAGTTACAATCTCAAGTCAGTGTCTAAATTTGGTTCTAACTAAAAGATTTATTTTTCCTTGATTGTGCACCCTTGTTGCCAGAGCCTAATTGTTTTTTCACAAGTTGAATCATTCACTGGTGAAAGAAACCGAATTTCTGTTCAACAGTGTCCCATAACAGATTAACAAATCATAGATGACTAGAATGAAACACTAAATTAACCAGTATTTTTAATAACTTGACATGTGTGCTTTGTTAATCAGTGAACTGCCTATGCTTCTGTTTATGCCTCCAGCTGCCCCACAAGCACCTCCTGCAGAGGCCAGTTTGAACAAGCCCTTTTTACTGTCTAAAACTCAGGTGATTGTAGTGTAGTTTTTCACTTAATTTTCCTGAATCCATTCATACTTTTCAGGCCGGGCTCGCTCTCGAGTCTTTGACCCATTTTCGCCACACGACCGCATAACCCCACGGAACGAATCGACCGGACCAGTGGTCAACTTAACTCAGCGGGCCCCGCATGGCAGGGACGCCCATCCCCAACGAGTTTTCTTTCTTTATTTCTTTTTTTTTGGGTGGAAAACTAGCGAGCTGGTTGCTTCCTGCTTTCCCTTTCCTCCTCTGAACCCGACCAAACCCTCGCTCCGCCGGCGCCGCCGCATCATGGCGAGCCCCTTGCCGACGCCGGCGCTGCCGGACGAGATCGTGGAAGATATCCTGATCCGCATCCCGCCGGACGACCCCAAGCGCCTCCTACGCGCCGCCCTCGCGTGCAAGGGCTGGTGCCGCGTCGTCTCCGGCCCGGGCTTCCGCCGCGGATTCCGCCAGCGCCACGGGACGCCGCCCATGCTGGGAGTCCTCCTCAACTACAACAACACCGTACGCTTCGCCCCCACTTGCTCCTTCCGTCCCCTACACGCCGACCGCCGTGGCTGCCAGGCGATCGACTCGCGCCACGGCCGCGTCCTCCTCTACAGCTCACCGATGAACTCCAAATACCAGGATTTCTTCTCCGTCTGGGACCCCGTCACGGACGAGCGCCGGCAACTGCCAGCGCTTCCGCGGTTTCCGGACCCGTACTACAGATTTAAAGCAACGGTGCTCTGCACCGCCGGCGGCAGCTGCGACCACCTCGACTGCCCCAATCGACCCTTCCTCGTTGTATTTATGGCCTCTTACGGTGGGAAGATATTCTCCTATTCCTACTCATCGGAAGCGGATGCGTGGAGTGAACCAACCTCTGCTCGGTACCGCGGCTGATTTTCAGAATGGATGCGAACTGCTCATGTGCGTAACTCACTCTACTTTGTGCTCGAGGCTCCCATACGAATCCTTGGGTATGATTTGGGTACAAGGGAAATGACTCTGATTCACCCACCACCGATGTCGAACCATCACATTGTGCTCACGACGGCAGTGGGTGGTGGACTGGGATGCGCCACGGTAGCGAGGTCCAAACTCTGCATATGGTCGGGAGAGGCTGCTGGTCCCAATGGAGATATGAGGTGGACACCAAGCAGAGCTATCGGGTTTGATAGGCTGATCCCTGTTGGTCACACCATGATCACACTTGATGTGGTTGGCTTTGAGGACGGCAGTGGTGTCGTTTATGTGGGGACGGATTGTGGATCTTTCGCTACTGATTTAAAGTCTGGGCGGTTCAGGGAAGTTGAAGGGGTCAGCGGCGTCTGCAACGTTGTTCCATTCATGAGCTTCTATACTCCAGGTACAACTTTGCTTAATCTTTGATTACTCAGTATTCTGCATGAACGCTATTTCAGATAGTAATGTGAAAATGTGTACATTCCTATAGGCTCAATCTATTATGCATCATTAATGAAATTGGCTAGATATCTGTTCTAAACAAAGCGGGGTGTTTATCTGGAGTTTGTAGCTTAATTTGATTTTGCTCAAATAATATCACTGTTACTTTGCTCAAATAATATCACTGTTACTTTGGTGGAATATAACAAGTTAGTATTGTTTAGGTCACTATTGGAGTGCCTCTGTGTTTCAACAGTCCATATATCTTAAGTCCATTACTCTGCTTTTGTGCTAGCAGCTATGTATGTTCACGGGCTATCTTTACATGAAAAACCTATTTTTGTGCCCTTCATGAAGCATTAGCATTACTATCACATCTGTTGACTTTGGAAGTTGGAAGTAGCCACATGCAGAGGTGCTCTCCATCTATCTTCAATATTGGTCATCTTTAGTACGTGAAAAAATGAACAGAACACTGAAGTTTATGGAGCGAATTAGAAAAAAGGATAAGAAGGTTTTCATTTGTTAACTATAAATGATTTAGAAAAGTCAACCATAAATTATACAATTTTTTTTGCTAATTCATGTAGATTCTCAGGTATCAGCTCATGTAGATTCTTATCCGCAAGCTTCATTATCTAGAAGCAGCATGGAGTTCAAACCTGAAAAATGTATCAGTATATACTAAGTGATCATATTATCCCATAAGGCACCCATAGGTGTAAGAAATACATATCAAGAGGAACATGTTATTGAAGTATTTATTTCTTTCATTCAGATTGTAGTTTACAAATCATGAAAATCCGCAGGTTGGGTTTGTACTGAACCTCATGCAGAATAATGACACATACATTTGTTCTTCTACTTTTCTTCAGAACTTGCACACCTTTGTCACTTTCTCTCCACCACATTATCAGCAACATGGAATTGCTCCTAAATTTTGAAATTATCATTAAATGTAGAAATGCAATGGTATCATGAAATAAAATCAGATCTATAAACCTGTTTCTAGCCACTAATATGCACAATCTGGAAAGCCGACGCCAGGAAATCTGAAGGAAGAAAAGGTAGACAGTTAGAACAACAGATGGAGTAGATGTTCATGGATGAGCTTATACATCATGGTGCAATGCAAGGCCATGATGGCAATACACTGGCACATTTCAGCCAAAACAGCAACACAAGGCACTTCCTGAACTCTTGTATCATTCAATCAAAGAGTTCGCAAGGAACACTGTTCATTCTGCATTCATGTATCAATATTGGATTGTTATTTGACAGTTGCTCAAAACAGAAAACAAGGATAAAATTTGGAAACTACCAAACTAACCAAAGTTACTGCAATACTGCCTGTCTTGGGTTTGCATGCGTCTCTATTCTAAAGATAACAAGTGATGCTTGATTCTTTAATTTTCTGATATTGTTTTCAAAATGCAGCATTGAGAGTGGCTGGGACAGGTGAGGGCCTAACATCTGGTGCTTCAAATGTCTGCACAGAACTTAAGTTGTCAGGGAAGGTTTTATGATAAATCTGGAATGAAATATCTAGTGATGATCGTAAATTTAGTACTCCCTCTGTCCCAGAATACTTGGCGCCTTTGACTTTCTGACATCATCTTTGACTGCTTGTCTTATTCAAAATTTTTTTTGCAAATGCTAAAACAAACTTGACATGATTAATGTATCTTGAATGTTAAAACAAATTATGAAAAATTAAATAATATTTGCATAAATTTTTTGAATAAGACGAGCGGTCAAACGTGATGCTAAAAAAGGAAAGGCGCCAAGTATTCTGGGACAGAGGGAGTAAGTGGGTTCTGCGGAGTACCTTTTAGGCTCTGTGTTTTTTCCCTTCACCTGTTCTTTGGCCTTAATCTGGTAGCTTGCTAATTGATGTCAACCTTTCTTGAGTTTATCAGTAGTATCCATCCTTTGAGATCTGAAATGTCAGCTTGCAGGGAATTGGGACTTGAATGTGGATCCTGTTGTTTGAAAGTTGTGTGGCGATTAGGATTACGATAAGGTTACTGTGATTTTGATTGCGCCATGGTGCTCCAACCTTATTTGGATTTGCTTGAACCATGATTGTTGTTTGGACTATGTGATTTTTTCCGTTGCCCTGCATTTGTGTTGTATGTGACTTGTTTGCTTCTGCTCGTTGCCTACTGTCAGTATGTTTGGCAAGTTATGCTGCTTCCTGGTTGCTGCTGTAGCGCTGCTTATTTGATGTTGCACGAGTTAGATTGTCATGGTAGCTAGATTTTTTATTCACAAAAAAAGGCTAGATATTTTTTTACATGGAAAAGTTTTTCCATCCACCCATGGAGAACGATGATGGACAGACTTCACGACATGTTCACGAAAGAGCTGCCTTGAAGAATCTGTCATAGAAAACGAAGATGCTGCAGAAAAGCGATGTGGAGATAGAGAGATTCAAGAGTGGCCGCCTCTGCCGCATAGGTGGGATGGAAGAGACTAGCGACGGCGAACGCTGACGACATGAGTAGGAGCGCCACAGGAAAGCGCGTGAACTCCTGGGTTCAAAAGAAGCAGGCTCGCGACACTGGCTGCAACACCCACAACCTAGTACTACTGTAGGAGGCGGGTCGCCACAGGATTAGGTGGCCACCCCACGACCAACTGCAGGTATTCTTTATCCTCATTCCCACCCCATCTCTTCTCTCTCCTCCCCGCCCCTGCCTTCATCCCCGAGCTTGGCTCCGCTTGAGCTCGATTTGGGAAATTCACCAAACCCCTATGTTTTTAAGTTGGTTAGGTGAGGCGAGGCGACTCACCCCCTTTCAATCGCCTAGGCGTTGTCACACCAATTTGAGATATAAACTTTACGTGCATTCTGGAGGAAAGAAAAATGAAAAGGAAAAAGAAAAGATGTGCGTAAGATCATGAACGAACAAAAGATGTGCGTCCGGTTGTTTTGCGAGCGAAGTTGCATGCAGACGATAGGAGCGCGGATGGCATACCAACAACGAATAGAACCTGGACAGTCCGATGAGGAATGAAAGGCGAATGCCAACCGAGTGTGGGCACGGAGACACGTGCGGATGGTGGGGACGCGGATCATATACCAATGCCGAATCGAACATGGCTCATTTGATGCAAAACGGACGTTCAAAAAAAGGTTGCTCGAAATGCGGAGGCACGGTACCGAAGGGGGGCGTGGTATCGAAGGGGGGCACGGTATCGCAGGCGTGTGCGGTATCGAAGGGGGCTCACCTTGCTGGGCGCCTCTGAGGATCACTTCTGATTTATTAAGTAGTAGAGATTTTGTCTTGTGCAGGCGTTGGAAACTTTATATCACGGCAGACGTGTCGAAAAGAAAAGGAAATGAGAACGATGCCTTTCCTTTATAACTTTTTTGCAAGTTTTTCCTTATCTAATTTGTAAAGTATATAACTAGTAGGTACCCGTGCGTTGATGCGGACCAAGATCAGAAGTAGGCATGTCAAAAATCCATATGCATGGTATTTTATATCAAACTGATGGCCAGTGGTTTAACCAGAAGTGAAGTACATGACAGAAAGAACAGATAATTGTCTATTGCTTGAAAATATGCATATGAACTGGCTTTAGGGGAAGAAGTTATACACCGATATACGACAATGAAAGTTGGACGCGATGCATAGTGATTATATGTGTCTGCTTATCTCACAACATTTTTAAACATGGATTTAGCTTAAGATGAAGTAAAACATTCTAATAATACTTCAGGTATTTACACATGCACGTAGAGTTCATGGAACACATCCCAACTGTCATTATAATAATGTGTTTAGTAGGTTTATATAAGTGTCTGCAATAATCCCAAATCTATAGAATTAGTGCAGTATACTATATGAAATGGTTGATGCTACAATAATCAATGTAGTGAGTGTTGAACAATAAGTGAATTGCTCACTCTTTCCCCATCAGCTTAGGCTTTTGGGTGAACTGGTTGGCGCATGTAACTCAACATGATATTGAGGCAGAGGTCTTGAGTTCAAGTCTTGGTGACTGTATATTCCTCTGCGCCGCTTCTATTTGCACGTCTGAGGTCTAAGGGGGCCCTTCACGTGAGGGAGAGTGTTGAACTAAGTGAATTACCCACATTTTCCCATCAACTTAGGCTTTTGGGTGAACTAATTGGTGCATGCAACTCAACAGCATTCGTGAATTTTGGCAAGTTCAAATGAGTGTTTGCCTACCAAGAAGCAATCGATTCAGAGCCCTGCAAATTACATAGGCAAACCACGATGTAGCAAATTAACCAACATGATAAGAGAAATTTCTTGCATATATATATATATGAGAATTGAGCACACACAATACCTGAACCACAAAATGTCTTGTTCTGCTTTGAACATCATTACAGACTAACAACTCGCAAGGGCAAGATCTTGTAGAATTCAGATCATCTGCAACAGTTTGTCCTAAGCATGCTGACATAAAAGGATTACGTTTGCCTTGTGCATTAAGTAAGGTTTGAGGATGATATGAACAATGAACGTGCAGTGAAACGACTGTTACAATCAAGAGCAAAAGATGCGTGCCATGCTTTGATCATGAGGAAGTTGAGATTTTCAGAGCAATCCTAAACAGTCATTCTCTACCATATCAAGAAACGAAAACAGAAACATTAAAAATATTTCAGTTAGTGTCATGTGAAGCATCTTTTTTATTTAACAAATTCAAAGCACATAAAACTGGTTCTTTATGTTTAGAAGAAAAGGCGAACTTCATTTATCTTGTAAAATATGAGATGTAAGTGTTCAAAAATTTGTACAACCCTTAACTGACATGTTCCGTTGTTATTGGTTTACCTTATGATAAGGAATAAATTTATTTGCATCCAGAATCAGGCTGAGGCAGTTCAATAGCTTCAAAATGGACGTAACAAAACTGATCTAACAGCTAGATATTTACTAATTACTTGGTTGAAGATTTCAAAAAAAAAAAGTTGGTTCAAGCAGGGAAAAGCAGCTGCTGTGTAGCTAAAATAGGGAAAAGCAATTACCGATTACAATGCATACCGCCGGGTGCCTCTCTTTTTGTCTGTCTTGTGGCGACAACAGCACCTGGCGGTGAAAAGAGCGAAGCTGGTGAAGCAGCGGTGAGGAGAGTGGGAGTGACGATTGCAGTGAGTCCCGGTGAATAACGCGAAGGGTCTCGAAGTAGCAGAAAGGGAGAGGTCCAGAGAGGCCAGGGATGAGGATGTGGCCCGTCGAGAGGACATGAGACGCAGGAGGAGCTCGGAAACAGAGTCGAGACTCGAGAGAGGACATGAGACGCAGGAGGAGCTCGGAAACAGAGTCGAGCTCGCACAGGGAAGGCGTTTTGGATGGGCGAGGAGGATGGCGGGGCCTCCGTCGAGCGGCGTCGCCACGCTGTGCCAGCAGCAGAGTGACGGAGGAGTGCAGCTGCAGCGATTCCAGGAGCAGCGGCGTGGAGGACTGGGCAGCATTTCATTCATCGATCTCTCCAGAGTCCAGACTCCAGAGGATGCAGGTGGCTGCTTCGGACGGTTGTCCAGCCAGCAGTAAGATCGGACGGCCGCGAGAGCGAAGGAACTGTAGTTTCTACAGGAATAGAGCCACGTGTCGAGACAGGGGAGAAGGGACGGTACATTTATAGGATTAAAGAAAAGAAAGGATTTCAGTTCGCCCATTTGACACATCCCTACAAACCCCACACATTTAATTAACTTCTCTTTTCAAACATCAATCAAACGTTGCTGATGAAAAGCAGATCTCTCGCGCGAAAGGAGCATGTGGGAGCGAATTTTTTAATATTTAATGGTATTGTGTTTTCAATGGTAACCGACGTTTCTATCGACAGCGAAGCATCTATGGTGACTTCATCAATCTCGAGGGTTTGCCCGCTCAGTCATTGAAGATGCTCATAAGAGAAGGGTTTATGTATGTGCATTTATAGGGGTCTGCGTGCGTGCGTTGCGAGTATCTGAGTTGTAGTGTGTAATAAAAAAGAAGATGGTCGCTCGCTTCATTGACGAGCAGCAGCAATATCTTTTTCCCTTCCACTTTTTCTTTTTGCGAAGTCCCTTCCACTTAATTTATAAAATCTTTATATTTTAGGACGTAGAGAATACTCACATAGTTGTAATTTTGGGGTGCTATGACGAAATAGTTGAAGTTCTATGAAACAAACTCTATAATTTATACCTCGAATTATGCTTTCACATAAAGTCTCCTCATGAGTCCTCTAACTTCATTTTAGATATAAATTAATTAACGAGAGATTTTAGAGTGATTGGAAAAAATGAGAGCCGTCCATCCCGAGAAATTGAACGGTGGGACCAAGTACCAATAATAGCGGGGGCAATAATTTGAAAGGAAACTGTGGGGGAGATCCCCACAAACTTTTTTCATTAATCCACCGCAAAAAAAAAACTTTTTTCATTAATAAAAACCAACTAGCACAGTCTCAGAAAAACTTACTTACAACAGGAAAGAAAAAACGAAGCAGCACCAAAGGCAAACTAAGGTAAGCTACGCTAAGCAAAAGAGAAAAATCCAGAGCACATCTCAGAGAAGAAAATTACAGATCATTAAGCCAATCCAGAATCTCATGTCGGTCTTGTTGCGAGAATCTGATGGAATGCAAAAATCACATCCTCTCTGAAGAGATGCCACCAGGCTCCAAAGGTTGGGTTGATTCCATCAAAGATTTCTTCATTTCGAACTTTCCAGATAGCTCAGGCTGCAATGAGGATTACCTCCATGAACTTAGGACCCTGAAAATGACTCGTGACCATGATCATGTCAAACAGAGATAGGGATGGTGGCCATTGAATCTTGAGCTTGTTCCAGCAGTTGTTGCTGAAGGGGCATCCAAAGAACAAATGACATCTGGTTTCTTCAAAGTTTCTTCTGCAGAGAACACAGTTATAGTTTGGTTGAACATGAAAATTCCTCCTTATTGATTTAAATAATTTTTCGCAATTTAAAAATCAAAGCACAAGGTACCTGATGGTCCGTACAAGAGCTCGTAAATTGATAATTACGTATTCATCCCATAGACATACATTTAGTTCCGTTCTCTTGTCAGTTTGTTCCCTAAAAAACACTACTACTTGACTATAACATAAGGTCCGCCTGCTCAAGCACCTTCTCCAGTTTTTCCTTGTCTGCACCGACAACGCTGTCCTCAACTTGGCCCCCCTTCATGAACACGAAGGTTGGCACGCCCTCAACACCGAGTTCCGTAGTAACAGTCTCCATTTCCTCGACATCGACATCGATCTTCAAGAAAACGATATTTCGGTACTTCTTGGCTAGACCAGCAAAAACTGGACTGATCTTGCGGGATGCTTTGCACCACCCCGCGGAGAAATGAACCACCACCAGCTTTCTGGGGTCGATCTGTTGGCCCCATTCCTGAAGGCTGTTGACAGAGATCACCAACTCCTCCGATGCCTTCGCAATATAGCGCGGCCGTCTTCTGTTCAATTCCAATACCGGATTGCGGGGGTTCTGAGATACTTGTTCCCTGATCTTGGCCTCCGCGGCCTCAACCTCTGAAGCAGCTAAAGTAGTATTCATCCAGTCAATGGTTGCATGGACCTGTACGAGAGAAGGTAGATGCTGGATACCGATGTCGAAATCATCTTGTTTGTACGTTGCTCCCCGGGCATCGAGTTCCAGCCGAAGCCTTCAGAGCTGTGGCATGGCTCCAGCTTCAAACTGCATGCCCTTCCCACCACCATACTGACTCTTTAACCATAACACCTTGAGGCATTGAAAGCCATCCTTGCTACTCATGGTCATGCTTGGACTGGTATTCAAATCAAGTCTCAGGACGACTAAGTTAGGCAAGCTCCCCAGGGCACGGACAGCTTGTTCTTCTACTGCTTCAACATTGATGTGCAGGTGAGTTATGGCTGCGAGAGAGGCTATCTCCTATGGAACTTGAGGGAGGCAGCCGCTTATTCTCAGCTCAAATTTTGGCAGGTTGTGGGTCGAAGAATAATCCATCAGTAAGTCAAGCAGAGGAAGAGGGTAATTATCAAGTAAAAGGGACTTCACGTTTGATTTTCCCAGCTCCTCGAGGAGACGCTTCACTCCCTGTTGATCAGTTGCACTATGACGGTGCATATGACTAAATCTTATCCCAAGCATCCTCAGAGGCCCCAACTTATTAACATGCTCTGCTAGTTCGGAAGCAAGTGTCCCATCAGGACCCATAAGGACTTTTGATAGTTCCTCCAAATTTTGCATTCTCCTCGTTTCTCTCGGTGTTATTGCCAATTCATCGGCAAGCAGGGAGACCAGTTTTGTGTCTCTACACAATATTGGTAATCTTCTCACTCTTGTTCGCCTTAAATCTAGGGTAGTCAATTGCTCAAGTGCCACGATTTGTTGGGGCAGCTTGGTGACATCAGTCCCGCCAAGTCCCAAGTACCTCAGCAGAGACAAATGCCTAATGCTTTCGAATCGTTTGTTCTCCAAGCCCTTGGTTCTGAGATACTTGTTCCCTGATCTTGGCCTCCGCGGCCTCAACCTCTGAAGCAGCTAAAGTAGTATTCATCCAGTCAATGGTTGCATGGACCTGTACGAGAGAAGGTAGATGCTGGATACCGATGTCGAAATCATCTTGTTTGTACGTTGCTCCCCGGGCATCGAGTTCCAGCCGAAGCCTTCGGAGCTGTGGCATGGCTCCAGCTTCAAACTGCATGCCCTTCCCACCACCATACTGACTCTTTAACCATAACACCTTGAGGCATTGAAAGCCATCCTTGCTACTCACGGTCATGCTTGGACTGGTATTCAAATCAAGTCTCAGGACGACTAAGTTAGGCAAGCTCCCCAGGGCACGGACAGCTTGTTCTTCTACTGCTTCAACATTGATGTGCAGGTGAGTTATGGCTGCGAGAGAGGCTATCTCCTGTGGAACTTGAGGGAGGCAGCCGCTTATTCTCAGCTCAAATTTTGGCAGGTTGTGGGTCGAAGAATAATCCATCAATAAGTCAAGCAGAGGAAGAGGGTAATTATCAAGTAAAAGGGACTTCACGTTTGATTTTCCCAGCTCCTCGAGGAGACGCTTCACTCCCTGTTGATCAGTTGCACTATGACGGTGCATATGACTAAATCTTATCCCAAGCATCCTCAGAGGCCCCAACTTATTAACATGCTCTGCTAGTTCGGAAGCAAGTGTCCCATCAGGACCCATAAGGACTTTTGATAGTTCCTCCAAATTTTGCATTCTCCTCATTTCTCTCGGTGTTATTGCCAATTCATCGGCAAGCAGGGATACCAGTTTTGTGTCTCTACACAATATTGGTAATCTTCTCACTCTTGTTCGCCTTAAATCTAGGGTAGTCAATTGCTCAAGTGCCACGATTTGTTGGGGCAGCTTGGTGACATCAGTCCCGCCAAGTCCCAAGTACCTCAGCAGAGACAAATGCCTAATGCTTTCCAATCGTTTGTTCTCCAAGCCCTTGGTATCCTCAAGATCCAGCACCCGCAAATGTTTGAAGGCAGAAAGATCAGGGATCCTTCCAGCATCCCCAGAAAGTGCAAGGGATCGCACCCTAGATAATTTTAAAGAATTGCATCATATTCTTCTTTGTCGCAGCTTGAGGCCACCAAACTCTTCTGCTTTAAAAGACAATATGTGTTTGAGATCAAGGTGTCACCTTCGTCTTCATCACCACAGTCAAGACTGACTCGTCGAACCCTTTCACATGGAAACAGTCCAGACTTCAACTCTTCACCCGGTGTAATAAAGTTTTCTTCGGATGACATGGACTCCAAGAAATCAAAGACAACACCATGAACAGTGCAGCCAATTGGCTCATCGTCATTGACATCAAAGGCCGGTTGGATCAGCCTCCTACTGACAAGCTCATCCAAGTAGCTCTCCCCTGTTTCCCATGAACTATTTCCATGCCTTTCAGGGATAAGCCCTTCAGCTACCCATCTTCGTACCAGACGATCTTTCTTGATAACATAATTTCCTGAAAAAGAAGTCAAGTACAAGAAGCAAGATCTCAGAGGCTGAGGTAGATCAGCATAACTGATGTCCAGTATCTTTCTCATTGTTTGTGACTCAGAATAAAATTCATCAAATTCTGAAAGAATAGCCTTTTTAAGCTTTTCTGACTGCGATGACAGTTCGGCAGATGTCCTTCCTAAAAAGCCCGCTGTAACAATTATGGCCAATGGCAGGCCACCACACATTTCAAATATATCCTTCGAACATTCTCTCAAATGATCTGGCCAATCTTCTTCTTGAATATATAAACAATTACAAAATAAGCTTTTGGAATCAGTCTCATCAAGGGCGACCATCTCATAAACAACATCATTGGGACGTCCAGAGCATGATATGGCAATATCCTTCATGCGAGTTGTTGTCAATATCCGACTACCAAGTTCATTATCAGGTAAGGCACAAATAATAACCTCTGAATCCTGTGTACTCTGTATGTCATCGATGCAGATGAAATACCTAGCATTTGAAGGTAAAATGTAATTAACTAGGCACCAAGATTAAGATCGAGATACTGAAAAATGCTCTACAATACAAAAACTTAAATTATACCAACTAATAATAATTTATATACAATGTATATCAGGTTCAGCATGTTGTTTTTGATTTGCCATCTATCTGGAAGAAATTTCCGTGCAAGGTTTCCCAACCTCTTTTCATCTCATCAAAGGGAAAAGACAGACTAGCAAGAAAAAAAGCATTTAGAACAAGACTATTGCCATATACTCCCTCTATGTCATAAAATATAGTGTCCATTTAGTTTTGTGCTAAGTCAAAAATTTTGAACTTCGACCAACAATATCTATAATATATATTGTTTCAAACTAAAAGAGTTACATGTTATGATAGTCCATTTTATGATGAATCTAGTGGCATCACTTTGTTGTTGTCAATATTTATAGTTTTTTCGTAATTGTTGGTCAAAATTCAAATTTTTTGACTTAGGACAAAACTAGATGGACATTATGTTTTGAGACAGAGGGAGTATAAACAGGCCCAAGTGGCAAAAGGTCCAAGAGAGGAGAGAAGTTTAATACTGCATTGTCCATCAGATCAGATATAACTGAATTAATATAAATATTGCAATCCAAAAATATTTAGGAAGATTGGCTCAATAGAAAGGTTATAGATGTGTAAAATAGAAATACATCAAGAATATCTATGTCAATTTTTTTTTCAAAATTAGAGAACAAAAAACCAAACAGAAACCATATCATCTGAAAAGAACATACACAGACCAAGAGGCCCTATGAAATTTGGTAAATGGTTGAAAAGCTGAATTAGATATATACACAGGAAAGTTGCTAGAGAATAGACATGCTATGCACAAGCTATATCCAGCATGCTAAACGAAAATAAAGGTAAAAATATTCTAACTCGAATTACCTCTTGGTATGTAAGAATCCCCAAAGTTCAGTGATGATTTCGTTGATTCGTTCGTCGCTGGAGCTCCAGAGCTGCCAAGCATCCACCTCCGACTTCACTTGGCGGAGTATTTCGATTAGTGTGGTCCTCGTCGATGAGTTCCGGCCAACAGAGACAAAAGCTTTGCACTCGAACTGCCCTTTGACATAGATGTCTCCATATATCTCCTTGGCAAGAGCAGTCTTGCCATGGCCTCCCCCTCCGTGTATGGAAACCACCTTCAGCTCCTTCTGCTCGTCCTTCAGATGATCTAGAAGCTCTGATTTTGGATGATTCATACCAACGAGGACAATCTTCTCCTCCAAGAACAACCTATGGCCGGGCACTTCTCTTGGCCCAGTACTATAAACAAATTCTGCATCAGAAGTAGGGGCTTGCTTTAGAAGCTCGTACCTTTCGCAGCGGCTTCGAGCTTCCTGGATCTCGTCCCTGAATTCGTCAATTTTCTCCATGTTCAATACACTGAAATCCTGCTTCAGATCAATCCAGTCTTCTATGTCGTAGATCATCTCCCGGACCTGCTTCATCCATACCTTGACTTGCTCACCCGGCATCCGTCCTCCGGCAAATTTGTTCATGAGCTCATCTCTAAGACTCTTGAGATCTTGCAGCAAGTTCTTGGTCATGGGATGGTTCTCCATTAGTGGGGTGATCTTCTCGACAAGGGAGTTGATTGACCCCATCCAGTAGCACACCATAGGCGGACCCTCCATGATCTCTCCGACTTAACAACAAAGGATGACTCTGCACAATTGGGAAACGATACGGATGACTAGAATATGAGTGCGGCACTTCCACGGTTTATATGGGAGACCCAAGAATTAGGCCTTAAGCAACTCTAGTATACCCGGTTAAGAATAGACTCGCTTTGGACTTAAGCAACTCTAATATAAGCCGATATATTTTTACGCACATACGCAAACCCTATCTCTATGAGCAGTTTCGAAAACTAAGCCGACAAATCCTCGAGATTGATGAAGTCACCACTGGTGTCTCGCTGTCGACGGCTACGTCGCCTCCCTCTGAATGCACAACACCTTTAAATCCTAAAAAATTTGCTCCCACCAGAAATCGAATCCAGTACCTTAGGTACTAACGAGGCTCTTGTAACCACTAGTCTACAGGTTCTTTCGCAGTCGATACACATTATTGTATTTTTGCGAAAAAGAAACTTCATTAATATTGAAATATATTACATCTCTACGGTAGCATCTCAATCAACACCAACTCCATTAATAGAAGACAAGAAACCTTAAAAAGCCGCAAATTCCACTATTTGCCCATGACTAAGCAATAATCCATATATTGTATTAACATTTTGAGGGTTAAAATATTCACTATGTTTCGCTTTTAAGAGCTAGTAGAAAAAAATACATATGCCGTTCACTGTTAAGATGATCTAACGAACTTGATTAAAGGAATGAGTGGATACAAAATACTACATGACTAACAAAAAAATAGTAGTTCTCTCTTTTTATTACACATCTATCTTTATCTCTCACCTTTTTATTTTTTGTACTCATTTTTTTAGCTCTTCTTTTAATTCATGTAAAGCTAAATGACATCTATTCCGGTACCCCCACCCCGACGACTGACCTTCTTCCCTGCAGCCACATATTTATGTCGGTGTACTGCTTTCTGCCGAATCATAAGAAAGCAATAATGGAGTTGATGGCCAAGAGGGACAAGATTCCGCTAACCTAACTTCTGGTCACTACTCCGTAGACTCGGCCCCACGGGTGAGGTGACCACTGCACGGCGTGTCCGGCCAAGAGACAGGTTTAAAGTCAGGCAGACAGAGGCAAAGCAATAATTAATGGAGCAGAGCGTGTATGCCAACCATGATATTCGTCGGCATTGGTGACATGGTTTAAAGTCACACTGTTGACATGGTTTAAAGTCACACAAAGGCAAGGCAATATTAAAATGCGCGGCGACAAGGCAATAATTAATGAAGCAGAGCATGTATATCAATCATGATACTCCATCTGTTTTAATTTATAAGTAGTTTTGATTTCATACTAGATTCATTAAACATTCCCTGAACCTGTACAACCATATGTCCAGATTCAGAGAATGTTTAATAAACTCAGGCACCTAAAAACATAGTCAGAACTGTTAATAAATTGAAACGGAAGGAGTACTGTTCGACGGCATCGGTGGTCAAATGATCACATGGCAATATACTAGTAGTGGAGTTGATGGCCACATGAAAGTTTATGGGCAACAGGGGCAGTCAAGTCGTCGGTATTTGTAAAGCAGAGTACCAACCATAATATAATGAAGCACATCTGCAGAGCATGTATTTCCTGACGTAAAGAGTAATACTTTTTTTTCATTTACATGATTCCTTGGTTCTAGCTTTTTATTGATGGGTTTCGCATCATATACTCCATATCGGTTGACGGCCTCTCCGCCCCACCGCGACTACAAGAAAGCATTTAGAGATGCTCATCAGCTAGTGTGACTGCCAACATTTCACGAGCAATGAGTTTAATTGTGCGCCTCGTTTTCTCTATGGTAGGCGAGGTCTGCAGTGTCATGGAGAAAGACATGGAGCGCCACGCCAAACTCTTGCGTGACCTCCGATCCATCCCAATCAACACCAACTCCATTAATGGGAGACAAGAAACTTTAAAAAGCCGCAAATTCCACCATTTGCCCGTGACTAAGCAATAATCCATATATTGTATTAACATTTTGAGGGTTACAATATTCACTATGTTTCGCTTTTAAAAGCTAGTAGAAAAAATACATATGCCGTTGACTGTTAAGATGATCTAACGAACTTGATTAAAGGAATGAGTGGATACAAAATACATGACTAACAAAAAAAATTGTAGTTCTCTCTTCTTATTACACATCTATCTCTATCTCTCACCTTTTTATTTTTCTTACTCATTTTTTTCAGCTCTTCTTTTAATTCATGTAAAGCTAAATGACATCTATTCCGGTACCCCCACCCCGACTGACTAACCTTCCCTGCAG
Organism: Eragrostis nindensis; assembly: GCA_012490785.1. Taxonomy (NCBI): domain Eukaryota; kingdom Viridiplantae; phylum Streptophyta; class Magnoliopsida; order Poales; family Poaceae; genus Eragrostis; species Eragrostis nindensis. The sequence continues at coordinate 45,363 of JAAXCT010002428.1, forward strand.
CCACATATTTATGTCGTACTGCTTTCTGCCGAATCATAAGAAAGCAATAATGGAGTTGATGGCCAAGAGGGACAAGATTCCGCTAACCTAACTTCTGGTCACTACTCCATAGACTCGGCCCCACGGGTGAGGTGACCACTGCACGGCGTGTCCGGCCAAGAGACAGGTTTAAAGTCAGACAGAGGCAAAGCAATAATTAATGGAGCAGAGCGTGTATGCCAACCATGATATTCGTCGGCATTGGTGACAGGGTTTAAAGTCACACTGTTTGACATGGTTTAAAGTCACACAAAGGCAAGGCAATATTAAAATGCGCGGCGACAAGGCAATAATTAATGAAGCATAGCATGTATATCAACCATGATACTCCATCTGTTTTAATTTATAAGTAGTTTTGGTTTCATACCAGATTCATTAAACATTCTCTGAACCTGGACAAGCATATGTCCAGATTCAGAGAATGTTTAATAAAGTCGGGCACCTAAAAACATAGTCAGAACTGCTTATAAATTGAAATAGAAGGAGTACTGTTGGTCGGCATTGGTGGTCAAATGATCACAAGGCAATATACTAGTGGTGGAGTTGATGGCCATATGAAAGTTTATGGGCAACAGGGGCAGTCAAGTCGTCGGCATTTGTAAAGCATAGTACCAACCATGATATAATGAAGCACATCTGCAGAGCGTGTATTTCCTGACGTAAAGAGTAATACTTTTTTTTTTCATTTACATGATTCCTTGGTTCTAGCTTTTTATTGATGGGTTTCGCATCATATACTCCATATCGGTTGACGGCCTCTCCGCCCCACCGCGACTACAAGAAAGCATTTAGAGATGCTCATCAGCTAGTGTGACTGCCAACATTTCACGAGCAATGAGTTTAATTGTGCGCCTCGTTTTCTCTATGGTAGGCGAGGTCTGCAGTGTCATGGAGAAAGACATGGAGCGCCACGCCAAACTCTTGCGTGGCCTCCGATCCATCCCAATCAACACCAACTCCATTAATGGGAGACAAGTAATTTTAAAAAGCCGCAAATTCCACCATTTACCCGTGACTAAGCAATAATCCATATATTGTATTAACATTTTGAGGGTTACAATATTCACTATGTTTTGCTTTTAAGAGCTAGTAGAAAAAAATACATATGCCGTTGACTGTTAAGATGATCTAACGAACTTGATTAAAGGAATGAGTGGATACAAAATACATGAGTAACAAAAAAAATTGTAGTTCTCTCTTCTTATTACACATCTATCTCTATCTCTCACCTTTTTATTTTTTGTACTCATTTTTTTCAGCTCTTCTTTTAATTCATGTAAAGCTAAATCTTTATAATATTAAACGCCGTGCGTTCTCTCAAAGCTCGTTGGGCCACGTCAGCTAAAATTGTATTAACCGTCGGATTAAGATCTAACGGTTCATAACACTTGGCAAAAATAAAAATCTCAGAAAGTCTATATCTACAAATCCTTCATTCATGTAAAAAAGAAAAAAAGCACAAAAAAAGAAGATACAAATCAGTCACAACACAGATCACGCGCTATAGTATCGAAAAAGGAAGAATTGCTACAGTAACCGCGTCGCCGAGGAGCTACAGTACTCGAAGATGAGACATAGTTCCAAAAAAACATAAAAAAGGAAAATAAAAATGAGAACATCCCAGAAAGTCTAGATCTACACATCCTTTCTCCACTAAAAAAAAAAATGATGGCTTCTATGCGAGCAATCCAGATCCGGCCGAGGAGGGCTCATCGCCGCCGGATCCGACCCAGGAGAGCACGTCGACGCCAGATCCGGTCGAGGAGGGCACGTCGCCGCCGGATCCGGCCAAGGAGAGGACGTCGGCTGGGCCGGCTCGCCGAGGACACCTCACGAGACGCGCCGCGTAATCGCGCGCATCGTCAACCTGGAGGAGGAGGAAGAGGAGGTGGTGGCCAGCGCCCGCCCAGCCCCGCACGCGCGGACGCCGGAGCGCCGCTTTGCACGGTCACTCTTGCGGCCGGGAGGACAAAGAAGAAATGGGATTAGGGTTTAGGGGCGTCGGCATCATTTCCGATTTTTATACCGCGTCCGACGAACCTCAGCCGTCCATCGCGACGGACGGCCGAGATCGACGCGGGCGGGATCAAACCCGTTGCTGGGCCGGGCCGGCCTGTTTAGGTGCTCTTTCTCGCGGGCCGCTGCGCAGAATTGTTTTCTTTTTTCTTCAGATTTTCGCACTTCTGGGCCAAGTTGATTTCGGTCCTACGGCACGGTTTTAGACTTCTTCGTTTTTTCCCATTAAGTCAGTTTTCCTTTTTCACAAGACATAATTAAGACGGTTTCAAAAAAAAAGAGATAATTAAGACTCAATTAAGTTCTGATTAAGATAATTATCTGTGGCATAATTTTTCTGCGAATCGTAAATTTTAAGTGTGTTTTCTGTTGATTCACCTTATTAAGTTTTGCTGCCATTTATTTCTCTATTTAATTCGAACCAATAGGAAAAGTTCATTCATTTGGTTGACAAAAAAATTGTTCAAAGAGTAACATGGGAAGAAAAAAAATAAAAACCCACTTCTGTTCACTTTCTCCTTTTTTCTATTAAAAATAATTAGCAAAAGTGAGGCGAAAGATCATCATATTTCCTATTTTTTTATCGGGGTTTCCAAGGATTTTCCACCGTTTTTCGGTAAAACCGGTTGGTTTACCGGTTTCATCACTTCTGAATTATTCCCTCCTATATTTTCTCCTTAAATAAAAATAATGAGATTCAATACCGCTTAAAACTCCCCTCATTTGTAGCTACAAACAAGTTTATGTGGTTATTTTTTTGGTAATTTCTTTGAGATGCTCTTATTGCCTTTAAAAAACAGAGTCAACAATATCCTATTGCCCATAAAAGGGTCAAAAGTATGTTATTAGTGTAAGATTATAACTCAACCATTTATAAGTTCCTAGATTAATCATTGTCATTCAAAATATATCACGTCATGTTTAAATAATAATTACATTTAGTTTTTTAAATTAAATGAACATTTTATTTCTTAGACCTAAAATCTGTAAATTGAGTCACTACATTTGAGTTATTTTTTGAGTATTTCTTATGATAAAAAAATTAGTTATTTGACTCATTGTGCTCCAAAAAAAATATTTTAAGTATTCCAACCAAAAAAAATGTGCTCATCCAAGGGTTTCTTAAATTTTATATCAGGCATGACAGGCTTTGGGCCGGCCGGCCCATCAGAGCGAAACACACTAGCATTAGCATGACACTAATACATGTAAACAAGTCTGATTACTGCAATGTTAAATTAAAATAACATAGTGTCAGGGACAAGCTGCCATTGCGAGAGGTCACTCATTGCTATCTGCACAATTTTTATTTTGAACAAAGAACTTGCTCGGCCCACGACGATCCATGACGAATCCTTATCACAGAATGATTGTGTTGGTGACGCTCACTTGCAAATTGTCACAGAGTAGTAGTATTTGTGATGCTCACTTGAAAATCGTCACAGAATGATATTGTTTTTACAATCATTTTAAACACACTCCAAATTTGTCATAGATTACCAAATTTGTTGTCGTAACCGTAGAAGGGAATGGAGGCACGGTCCGCTCCCCCCCCAGCCCATCACGCCGCCGCCGAGGACTCCCATAGCCACCGACCGCAGAAGGACAATCTGGCCCTTATTTATCAAGAAAACAATTTGCCTCAATGTCTTCGTCAAATATATTATTTAGCAGTAACCACATCAAAAAAATCATAATTCCTTGCATAACTAAATTTGTAGACATGAATAATCAGTTAAATCTTGTAGTTTTTTCTTACTAATCACCTTTAGTCATAAGAACATTGTTCTATGTAAACCGTTTAATATAGCTTTAAATAATATTTTGCCTGATAATAACAAAATTAGGGTCGACTTACTGATTTTAAATAGATTTTCTGCAACCAATTTTATACTAACAAGGTTAAACTAATAAATTTTGGCCCAAACATTATTAAACTTTCCCTTCTTATTAACTATGGATTAACATTTTATTTAACAAAGCTGATATTATGTCCTAATGCTACATTTAAATTATAAATCATTTCTACTTCATTATTTGAGCAACAACTTATTTACATATTTTTATATGATTTAGTTGGGCCACTTATTTTAGGACCAATAAATGAAGAAATAAAATTACATTACAATTTCTAATTTAATTGAACGTTACAAAATAAACACTTTCCTCTCCTCTAAATTTCTGCCCCGCCTTGATGGTTGACGGTGGAAATGTTCGATGGTTGGCTTACCATTGGTGTACCGTTTGGTTCCCGTTCATTTCTTAACTCTAAGAAAGCATTATAAAGTTTTCATGACTGCAAAATTTGTGGATTATAATATCTTATGAACCACCTTGCTATGAGTGTAAAATATAACCCATTGTGTTCTAAAATATTCGTGCTCATCCAAGTAAGAAACAAAAATGTGTTTTATTCTTTTCACTTCACATCGGGTTCGCAACAGGAGGGGGCCGCTGCCACGTTCTCGACCGCCGCCGGTGGAAATGGGAAGGAGGAAGGGAGAGAATGATGGGGATTAGTGTTTCAACCCAATCCCCAGTTCATATAAGGACCGGGCCTCTAATTCACAACAGGTTCGCAACAGGAGAAGGCCACGCGGCGCGCAAATTGCGCGCCATTTTTCTAGTGACATCTATTCCGGCACCCCCACCCCGACGACTGACCTTCTTCCCTGCAGCCACGTATTTATGTCGGTGTACTGCTTTCTGCCGAATCATAAGAAAGCAATAATGGAGTTGATGGCCAAGAGGGACAAGATTCCGCTAACCTAACTTCTGGTCACTACTCCATAAACTCGGCCCCACGGGTGAGGTGACCACTGCACGGCGTGTCCGGCCAAGAGACAGGTTTAAAGTCAGTCAGACAGAGGCAAAGCAATAATTAATGGAGCAGCGCGTGTATGCCAACCATGATATTCGTCGGCATTGGTGACAGGGTTTAAAGTCACACTGTTGACATGGTTTAAAGTCACACAAAGGCAACGCAATATTAAAAATGCGTGGCGACAAGACAATAATTAATGAAGCATAGCATGTATATCAATCATGATATTCCATCTGTTTTAATTTATAAGTAGTTTTGGTTTTATACCAGATTCATTAAACATTCTCTGAACCTGGACAAGCATATGTCCAGATTCAGAGAATGTTTAATAAATTCGGGCATCTAAAAACATAGTTAGAACTGCTTATAAATTGAAACGGAAGGAGTACTGTTCGTCGGCATTGGTGGTCAAATGATCACAGGGCAATATACTAGTGGTGGAGTTGATGGCCACATGAAAGTTTATGGGCAACAGGGGCAGTCGAGTCGTCGGCATTTGTAAAGCAGAGTACCAACCATGATATAATGAAGCACATCTGCAGAGCGTGTATTTCCTAACGTAAAGAGTAATACTTTTTTTTTTCATTTACATGATTCCTTGGTTCTAGCTTTTTATTGATGGGTTTCGCATCATATACTCCATATCGGTTGACGGCCTCTCCGCCCCACCGCGACTACAAGAAAGCATTTAGAGATGCTCATCAGCTAGCGTGACTGCCAACATTTCACGAGCAATGAGTTCAATTGTGCGCCTCGTTTTCTCTATGGTAGGCGAGGTCTGCAGTGTCATGGAGAAAGACATGGAGCGCCACGCCAAACTCTTGCGTGGCCTTTGATCCATCCCAATCAACACCAACTCCATTAATGGAGAGAAGAAACCTTAAAGCCGCAAATTCCACCATTTGCCCGTGACTAAGCAATAATCCATATATTTTATTAACATTTTGGGGGTTAAAATATTCACTATGTTTCGCTTTGAAGAGCTAGTAGAAAAAAATACATATGCCGTTGACTGTTAAGATGATCTAACGAACTTGATTAAAGGAATGAGTGGATACAAAATACATGACTAACAAAAAAAATAGTAGTTCTCTCTTCTTATTACACATCTATCTCTATCTCTCATCTTTTTATTTTTTATACTCATTTTTTTTAGCTCTTCTTTTAATTCATGTAAAGCTAAATGACATCTATTATTCCGGTACCCCCACCCCGACGACTGACCTTCTTCCCTGCAGCCACATATTTATGTCGGTGTACTGCTTTCTGCCGAATCATAAGAAAGCAATAATGGAGTTGATGGCCAAGAGGGACAAGATTCCGCTAACCTAACTTCTGGTCACTACTCCATAGACTCGGCCCCACGGGTGAGGTGACCACTGCACGGCGTGTCCGGCCAAGAGACAGGTTTAAAGTCAGTCAGACAGAGGCAAAGCAATAATTAATGGAGCAGAGCGTGTATGCCAACCATGATATTCGTCCGCATTGACAGGGTTTAAAGTCACACTGTTGACATGGTTTAAAGTCACAGAAAGGAGGACCATGCGGTGGCGTGGTGGCAAGAGCGCGCGGGTCGCTCGTGGCCAACGCGAGTTCGAGCCTCTGGCTCGACTCCCGTACCTCATCGGGGTTTATCCCCAGAAATAATTTAGTTGCCTCGCATGGATGAACCACCACTGTCATATCTTTCAGCCGTGTCCTCTTAGACCTAGATATAGGTTGTAGGTCTAGCATGCGTACTAGGGGTGTGAGTGTGTTAGGGTGTGTGCGTGTGGTGTGAGTTGGTGCGTGAGTTCAGATGCTACAACTTGTTTTCGTAGGTTGAGGCAATCAAAAAAAAAGTCACAGAAAGGCAAGGCAATATTAAAATGCGTGGCGACAAGGCAATAATTAATGAAGCAGAGCATGTATATCAACCATGATACTCTATCTGTTTTAATTTATAAGTAGTTTTGGTTTTATACCAGTTTCGTTAAACATTCTCTGAACCTGGACAAGCATATGTCCAGATTCAGAGAATGTTTATTAAACTCGGGCACTTAAAAACATAGTCAGAACTGCTTATAAATTGAAACGGAAGAAGTACTGTTCGTCGGTATTGGTGGCCAAATGATCACAGGGCAATATACTAGTGGTGGAGTTGATGGCCCACATGAAAGTTTATGGGCAACAGGGGCAGTCAAGTCGTCGGCATTTGTAAAGCAGAGTACCAACCATGATATAATGAAGCACATCTGCAGAGCGTGTATTTCCTGACGTAAAGAGTAATACTTTTTTTTTTCATTTACATGATTCCTTGGTTCTAGCTTTTTATTGATGGGTTCGCATCATATGCTCCATATCGGTTGACGGCCTCTCCGCCCCACCGCGACTACAAGAAAGCATTTAGAGATGCTCATCAGCTAGCGTGACTGCCAACATTTCACGAGCAATGAGTTCAATTGTGCACCTCGTTTTCTCTATGGTAGGCGAGGTCTGCAGTGTCATGGAGAAAGACATGGAGCGCCACGCCAAACTCTTGCGTGGCCTCCGATCCATCAAGAACGAGATGCAGCTGGTGATTGCCTTGGTGAAGGACGAGGACAAGGAGTGCCGAGGCGCTGTGCAGGAGATCAGGATTCAGCAGCTGCAGGAGTTTGCTTACGATATTGAAGATTTCGTGGAAACTCTCTGGGATCCTGCAGCCTATGGCAAACTCCTCGTGGCCTTTATGGACCCCCGTACTGAACAGCTTAGAAGCATCGAGCAGTTCAAGGAGAGAATCTCATCTCTTGCACAAGATTTGAAGCAGAGCACTGAATCGAGCCAGGGCCAAGATACAGATCCGGGTGCTACGTCAGACCCGGATGAAGATGCAGAGGAGCAGCTTCAGAGCATCGACGGGCCCAAGAGTAAAATTGTTGAGCTGCTCGAGCCCTCGCCAGGCGAGGGGCAGCAGCTGCGAGTGATCTCCATCGTGGGATGCCGCGGCGTGGGGAAGACTGCCCTTGCAAGAGCAGTATACAAGGAGTATTCCTCCTCCGATGAATTCGACTGCGTTGCTTGGGTTGCAGCTTCTGGATGCAACAAGAAGAAGGCTCTTCTAGACAAGATTCTCGAGAGTGTTCGGGCGGATCTTGCAAGAAGGGCTCCTGATACGGAAAATGCTCCCAAGGAAGCTGAAGGCGCTTCCACCACAAAACCCAATCTTCAGGACATTTTGTCCCACAAGAGGTCTGTATCCCAATCCATTTTTCTGTTTTAGCAAGTGCTTCTATTTGCTTTATCCTGCATGTATTCAACCGGTCTACCATTTAGGATTTCTCATAATCATTTCAACCTTGCGTGACAATAATTGCTATATCCTGTCTTATCCTAGTCTACAACTTATTAGAAAGGTAAACCATCCCCTAAGTCAATAAGTCACTATATTGTTTCAACAAAGACTCTCATAGTTTATATTATTTATGTGAGGCCTGGAATCGTCAAATTTTGTGTGACAAAGCACCTTAAGTTTATTTAATACATATTAATGCTCTATTGAAATCATGTTATTCAACTTGCCTTGCTAGGTGCTTGGTCTTTGTTGACGATGTGCAGCAAGTGGAAGTGTGGAAAGATACAGTAGATGCCTGCCCAAAAAATGGCAGCAAGAGCAGAATAGTTGTGACCACGAGTGTTCGTTCTGTAGCCACAGCCTGCAGCTCTGGAAGTTATCTGTACAGTATGCAATGTCTTAGTGATGATGACTCAAAAAGTTTATTCTGGAGAAAGGTTTACGGCAGCCAAAGGGATCCTCCGTATGCACTGGTAACTGATTCAGAAAGCATCTTCAGTAAATGTGGTGGTTTACCACGGGCACTGACCAGTGTAGCCAAACATTTAAATATAAAAGGAGATAAGCTAGAAAGTACTCACTGCATAGACGTGGGACAAAACCTTGGCAAAGACTACCTGTCAGGTAACAACAATGCAGTAGTAAGCGTATTTAAGGAAATGAGAAGAGCACTTACGCATTGCTACGAGAGCTTGCCTGACTATGACCACAGGTCCTGCATGCTTTACTTAGGTATATTCCCTAAGGGCCATCAGATTAAGAGCAAGAGCCTAATGAGAAGATTAATGGCTGAAGGGTTGGTCGTCCAAGCCGGTAAATGTTTTGATGTGTTGATTGACCGGTGTATCGTTGAGCCAGTGCAGATCTGCAACAATTCGGTAGTTGCCAAGAGGTGTCAAGTTCACGGTGTAGTGCTGGAGTACATCGTTCAAAAGTCAGTAGCTAAAAATGTGGTCACTCTGATTCAAGGCCGTGAGCCCGTACTTAGAGGAAGCACTGAGGCACGTGCCCGCCGACTCTCTATTCAGTCCAGCACCAAAGAAAGATTTGATGAACTTGATGAAGACAAGTCTACTTTAAGGTCATTAACAATGTTCGAGACTGAGCCTTCTGATTTAAAGAGGTGCACGATGCTGCGGATCCTTGATCTGGAAGGTTGCAATGGGCTTGACCAGGTATTTCTTGACAGCCTAAGTCAATTGCTGCTTCTCAAGTATCTCAATCTCAGGAGAACTCGCATCAACAAGCTTCCCACAAAAATAGAGAAACTGCAACGTTTGGAGACGTTGGACATCCGAGAGACAGAGGTGGGAATATTGCCCATGAAGGTCATCATGTTGCCGAAGTTAACTTATCTGTTTGGCAAGTTTCAGCTACCTGAGGTTCCCAATAAAGGAAAAGAAGCAGACAAGCTTTATGAGTTCCTGGAAAAGAAAAGTGCACTGCACACACTTGCTGGATTTGTTACCAATAAGAGACAAAGTCCGGAACATGTTATACTTCTCGCGAGAAATCTGAAGAAGGTTAAAGTATGGTGCAACGAAACTCCTGCTGTTGCCGTCCCGACGAGGTCATTTCTTCCTGACCCTGAATCCGCCTCAAGCAGTGCTGCTGCTTCTGACCGTCCATCAAAAAGGAAAAGTAACTGGTGCCTTCCGAGGATTGGCAAAACTCGTGTAGTGTCACAGGATCGTGACTGTCCTTGGAACAAGACTGAAGAACGTCCAACTAACAACATGGACTGTATCAAGCTTCTTAAGATGCGCATCACCCGTCTAGAGTCTGTATCCATTACTTCCAGTGCAATTTGCAATGAGTTCTTCGGTTCACTGGGGGGTCCGTGCACCATCAGTTCTATCAAACTGCAGGGAAATTTGAACAGTCTGCCTGATTCTAACAAGTTAAGGGAGCTAGGTAGAATTAAGAAGCTGCAGCTCTTCTCAACTGGTCTCACCATCAAAGATCTATCGGCCTTGCAAAATTTACGTGGCTTGGAATATCTGAAGCTGGTGGAGCATAATGTAGAAAGATTTTGCAACGGTGTTTTCATTGTGGAGAAGAATGGATTTGAAAGCCTTAAGAGCCTGTGCATTGACGCCCCAGAGGTTCCAAAAATGCAATTCAAAGAAGGATCCATGAAAAGCCTAACATCCCTTTACCTCCTTTGTTCAAATTCTCAGATGCCATCAGAAATCGTCGAGGGCATCTCACATCTTGCAAATCTCAGTGAAGTGATACTGCACAGTTCAATGCAACGAGCTTGGGAAGCAATGGCAAATGGGCATCCTAACCGGCCGTGTGTGAAGAGGCAACCAGAACCAACTGCCAACACACAGCAGCACATGTAAATTGTGGAGCAAGTTCGTCGCTTTCTTCTTGCATTGTTTTGTCCGATATTTCCATCATGGACATGGTTATGTAGTGGCATTTCAATATTTGATAAGGTAGTATTATATTATATATCAATGTAATGTACCACAATATTGTCCTCTAAACAATTCTCTGTTGGAGCGAAGCCGACCTGTGGCCAGCCTTGTGCTGTGGGTGTGTACCCATCAGGAGTCGATGATGTCCACTTATTTTCGAAGTACACAACGATTAGTGGTTTCGATGTGGTGTGTATTGAGGATGCATGTGGGTCTTCAGTGTACTATTAGAAATTATGTATTCGGCTAAATTTCTATAGTTTGGTCGAGTTTTAAATTAATGTGGAGAAAATATATGCACATTCAGCTGGTGACACAACTGACTAATAAAAGTGTAGGTTCATCGGAACACCTATACATACTTTAGCAATTTCTCCTAACCTCTCAGTCACAAAAAGTGACATTTCGATATTGATACGATCTCAAATATATAATTTTGATTGTATTTTTTTATTACAATAATTAAAAAATATAGGAGAATATACTTTTACGAAACTGCATCCCAAGACAATCTACTCCGATCCTATTATTCATAAATAACCAAACTCAATGCCTAAAGAAATAATATACGCATCAAAGTTTAAAATCATTTACTTAAGCCAAACCCAAAACATCTTTATTTGTTATTGGAGGGAGTAGGAGTACTCAATGATGCTATACAAATCATACAACCTACATGTGTTGCCAACTAATCTCTCCATTATATTTCGTAATATAAGTCCATGCCATTCATTACACGTAGGCAAACCTAAATCAAAATCAATGAATATGCACATTAGTAGATGACCAAAATGTAAATTGAAGCAACCTGAAGGTTGAATGTCTTTTTACATTAAAAAGTGAGTGTTTTTTTAAGAATGAGGTCACCTTTGTGCAGTATCTGACACCGCCACCAGGAAATGTATACATGACCCCAAATTTGCTGCATGACACCAAATGTGAACATGGAAGAAAATAAATTTAGCATTCATCTATTTATATATAAAAGGAGATGACCCTCCCACCAAGAAAAAAAGAGAAATAGGCTAGAAATTTTCACAAAAAGAAAAACATCCGACTCTTAACCACCCCTTATGTAATCTTAGATGGACATCCGGACCCTTCGGTCCCACGTTCATTCCTTCTCACGTAATATAATCTCCTAATCTAAATTAGATCTGAAATGTTGAGATTTATGGGCTTTTAAGCCCACAATAATGAAATAATCCTATTTAGTCTAGGCCCATAATTAATGCAATAATGGTTTAGTCTCACATGGGATTCCTATCATTAATTGACTCAACTTATTAGGTGGATTTCCGGTTGATCACCTAGAGAAGTTGAGAGAGGCTAGTGGCGAACCACACGCGCGCGCGCCGCCGCCGCCGCCGAGCCGAGCCGTGCCGTGGCGTGGCGTGGCGTGGCCAGTTATGGAAGTTTTGATATATTGAAACGGCGCGTCTCAGATGGATCGATGCCTTTTCGTTGCGAAGGAGTCGCGCCTGTTCGTTCGTACGAATGCGCCGCGCCTGTTCGTTCGAAGGGTCGCGTCTGTTCCCGTCTCAGATGTATCGACGTCCTTTCGCAAAGGAGTCGCGTCTGTTCACGTTTCTATATATATGCCCCTTCCGTACGCCTGAATGGTTCGCTCGCATTCGCTCTCGCTTTCGCCTTTCTCCTGTGTTGCCAAGACATCTCCGTCCCGGATTTCTGCGCGCACAGAGATCTGGGAGAGCAGGCCTCCGAAACCCCGTTCCGCAAGAGACATCTGCCGGGTGTGCGGGCGATCAGGTTTTTAGGGAGCGACAACGCGACTGCTCCTTGATCGACTACTTCTGGACGCGGTTCTGCACTGCATCGACTAAGATCGACGACATCGAACATACTCAAGAACAATGGTTCTTGGGAATGGATCTTCCAGCGCCTCCGGCGCAGGATCATCCGCTGGGTATGTTCCTAACATTCTGTTCAGTTTGTTCATCGTCATCACTTTGTTGGGAAATTTATGGATTAAATTAATTACAAAATTGCCTAGATTCTTAACAATCCAAAAACCTTATATTAGGCAATTTTCTGTTAGCGGTTTTGCTGCTGCACTGAAACCAAACGCTTTTGATGGGTCTTCCTATAAGAGATGGCGTGCTCAGATGGTCCTGTGGCTTACAGCAATGAACTGCTATCACGCCGCGAACGGTAAGCCAGAACAGTTCACTCCAGAGGATGAGGAACGGTTCAATATGGCTGATAATTTGTTCAGAGGCGCCGTGATTAGCGCTCTTGCTGATAAGTATAAGGATTCATATATCACGTGCACCTCTGCGAAAGAACTATGGGATGCTCTGGACGCTAAGTTCGGTGTTTCTGATGCCGGTAGTGAACTGTATATCATGGAGCAGCTTTTTGACTACAAGATGGTTGAGAACCGCTCTGTAGTTGAACAAGCTCATGAGATTCAGGCTTTGGCAAAAGAACTCGAACCGTTTCCATGTGTGTTGCCTGACAAGTTTGTGGCTGGCGGTATTATCGCTAAGTTGCCACCTACTTGGAGGGATTTTGCTACCCAACTGAAACACAAGAGACAGGAGTTTAGCGTGTCTGAACTCATTGGGACTCTTGATGTTGAGGAAAGGGCGAAAGCAAAAGACACACGTGGAAAGAGCGTAGGAGAACCTTCTAGTGCCAATATGGTGCGAAAGGTTAACTCATCAAAGAAGAAGAAGAAGGGGGCTGAGAAGCCTAAGCAATCAACCACTTTTAAGAAGAAAAAGAACAAAGAAGGTGGCTGCTTTGTTTGCGGGAGCACTGAGCATTGGGCAAGTGCGTGCCCAGACCGCAAAGTTAAGCAGGAGAAGAAATCTGCAAACTTGGTCATTAGCGAGACTAGAGGGACTTCTGGGTACGGTAATTCTACACCCATTGTCCTTTCTGTCTGTCAAACACTGGATTGGTGGATTGACACTGGGGCTAATGTACATGTGTGTGCTGATATCTCTTTGTTTTCTTCTTATCAGGCCGGAGTGACAGGAGACTTGTTGATGGGAAATGGGTCACATGCTCGTGTTCTTGGTGTTGGTACGGTCATTCTGAAGTTTACTTCGGGAAAGACGGTGCTATTAAAGCACGTGCAGCATGCCCCCTCAATCAAAAGGAATCTTGTTAGTGGCTCTCAATTGTGTCGAGATGGTTATAATTAGTTCTTGAGTCTAATAAATATATACTTTCTAAGTATGGGACATTTGTTGGAAAAGGCTATGATTGCGGAGGCTTGTTCCGCTTTTCTTTACTTGACAATGTTTGTAATAAGGTTGTGAATAATATTCTTACTTCGAATGAGTCGAATGTTTGGCATTCACGACTTTGTCACATTAACTTTGGTTGTATGACGCGGTTAGCAAAACTGAATTTAATCCCGAAATTTGACATGGTCAAAAGTTCTAAGTGCCATGCTTGCGTGCAATCTAAACAACCTCGCAAGCCTCACAAGGCTGCGGAGGCGAGGAACTTAGAGGCATTAGAACTTGTTCATTCCGATCTATGCGAGATGAATGGCGAATTGACTAGAGGTGATAAAAGATACTTCATGACTCTCATAGATGATTGTACTAGATATTGCTATGTGTATCTGCTGAAATCCAAAGATGAAGCTTTGTATTACTTTAAAATCTATAAAGCTGAAGTAGAAAACCAACTAGAGAGGAAGATTAAACGTTTAAGGTCTGACCGTGGTGGAGAATACTTTTCTAATGATTTTTCTGAATTCTGCGTGGAACATGGTATTATTCATGAGAGGACACCGCCTACTCACCTCAATCCAATGGGATTGCTGAGAGAAAGAACCGAACTCTAACTGATTTGGTTAACGCCATGTTAGAGACAGCGGGTCTTTCTAAGGAATGGTGGGGTGAGGCGATATTGACTGCATGTCATGTCCTGAATAGAGTTCCCACAAAGGATAAAGAAATCATACCATTTGAGGAATGGCATAAGAAAAGATTAAATCTATCATATTTGCGTACTTGGGGTTGTTTGGCCATGGTGAATGTGCCAATCAATAAGAAGCGCAAACTTGGACCTAAAACTGTTGATTGTATCTTCCTGGGTTATGCTATGAACAGCGTGGGCTATAGATTTTTAGTAGTAAAATCTGGAGTACCTGACATGTTGGTTGGTACAATTTTGGAATCCAGAGATGCTACATTCTTTGAGAGTGAATTTCCTTTCAAAAATGCACCTAGCACATCTAGTCATGATTTTACATTACCCCATGAGCATTTCATTCCGATAACACAAAATGAGGAACCCCCTGTGCACATTCCTGAGGAGGATAACAATCTAGTCACCCGTAAGGGTAAGAGACAGAGGACTGCAAAGTCTTTTGGAAATGACTTTATTGTGTACCTCGTGGATGACACTCCCAGAACCATTGAAGAAGCATTTTCATCTCCTGATGCTGACCTATGGAAGGAAGCAATAAGGAGTGAAATGGATTTAATCATGTCTAATGGTACTTGGGAGTTGGTCGAGCGTCCTTACGGGTGCAAACCCATAGGATGCAAATGGGTGTTCAAGAAAAGCTTAGGCCTGATGGTACGATTGAGAGTACAAGGCAAGGCTTGTGGTGAAGGGATATTCACAAAAAGAGGTGAAGATTATTTCGACACCTACTCACCTGTTGCTCGTATGACCACGATTCGAGTATTACTTTCCCTGGCAGCCTCACATGGTCTTCTCGTCCATCAGATGGACGTTAAGACAGCTTTCCTTTATGGAGAGTTAGACGAGGAGATCTATATGGATCAGCCTGATGGGTTTGTGATAGAAGGTCAAAAGAGCTTAGTGTTAAATTGTTAAAATCCCTGTATGACCTCAAACAAGCTCCTAGGCAATGCACGAGAAGTTCGAAAGGACTTTGATATCGGCTGGCTTTGTTGTGAATGAAGCCGACAAATGTGTGTACTATCGGTATGGTGGGGGCGAGGGAGTCATCCTGTGTCTATACATTGATGACATACTGATCTTTGGGACCAACCTTAATGTGATTAAGGAGGTCAAGGGCTTTCTGTCCAACAACTTTGAGATGAAGGATTTGGGAGTAGCAGATGTTATTCTTAACATCAAGCTACAAAGAGAAGGCAATGGTGGGATTACTCTTTTACAATCTCACTACGTGGAGAAGATCCTGAGTCGCTTTGGGTATAGCGATATTCAATCTGCTCCCACGCCTTATGATCCTAGCGTGCTATTAAGGAAGAACCAAAGAATAGCAAAGGATCAATTGAGATATTCCCAAATCATTGGTTCGCTTATGTACCTGGCTAGTGCTACAAGGCCTGATATCTCGTTTGCTGTGAGCAAATTGAGCCGGTTTGTGTCAAAACCGGGAGATGATCACTGGCGAGCTCTTGAGAGTGTAATGCGCTATCTTAAAGGTACTATGAGCTATGGCATTCACTATTCTGGGTACCCTAAAGTACTAGAAGGATATTGTGATGCAAACTGGATATCCGATGCTGACGAGATGTACGCCACTAGTGGATATGTGTTTCTACTTGGAGGTGGCGCTGTTTCCTGGAAGTCTTGCAAGCAGACTATCTTAACGAGGTCTACTATGGAAGCAGAACTTACAGCTTTGGATACTGCCAGCATTGAGGCCGAGTTGCTTCGTGATTTCCTTATGGATTTACCGGTGGTTGAAAAACCAATACCGTCTATCTCCATGAACTGTGATAATCAAACAGTGATAGTCAAAGTGAACAGTTCAAAGGATAACATGAAGTCGACAAGGCATGTAAAAAGGCGATTGAAATCTGTCAGAAAATTGAGAAACTCCGGAGTTATTTCGTTAGACTATGTTCATACGTCTAAAAAACTGGCAGATCAATTTACCAAGGGACTGTCATGTAATGTGATAAACAGTGCATCGAGTGAGATGGGCCTGAGACCCACTTGATAGGCTGTCATAGTGGTAACCTGTTCTATGCGATCGGAGATCCCGTGAAGTAGAATGGTGAAACAAGCTAGTGACAGCTTGAGAGGAAAGACCCTTGATTGGTCTATCTCAGATGTACTTCTTTCGTAAGAGAACTGTAAGGCAGGCTGGTTTATTAACCTTATTGTGTTCCTAGTGGCTTATGAGAAGCAAAGATATTGTCCTACAGGATATCTTTAAGGAACACACCTATATGAGTTCGACTGCTAGTCACAGTTCTAACAGTCCGATCCACAGGATCTTTGTCCCACGGTGCTGTTTAAGCAGACACGAGATAATACAAGCACTTGCGATACATTTTACCTTATTTATATTACAAGAAAGGTTCAGAATACAGTGGAAATATTACAGAGTAGCGGAAGCGTAAACGATAAGTTCAAAACACGTTTGATACACGAGTCTAGATAACTCTCACGATAAAGCATGAGTAATAACCCGAGCCCATACGGATTATCCCTGTAGCAACACGCATCACTGCGGCGGCACTTCTGATTCCCAATGAACAGTCCATCCTTCAGGGACTTGCACGTCCCACGGAAACACTCCTTCAGGAAGATTCACATCTGTACTAAGAAGAAAACACAATGGCACAAAGCCTGAGTACTAATTACTCAGCAAGTCTTACCCGTCAAATTAACTCTAGACTATGCACCAGGTTAAATAGGATGGCTGAATTTAAAAGGACTCGCACTTAAGCATCTCCTAACTCTTGCTATCAAATTTTAGCCATCTTTTATCTTCATTATTAAACCAGAGTATAAGTGAGCATACTACTACAATCATCAATAATATATGTAATATGAGCAAGATCCATATAGCATAATAATATATCTCCAAACAACTATAACCATCATCCATAATCATCATTCTTATATATGTGCTACGTGAAGGCGCAATTCACAAGCGGGTACTCATTACTGCGAGGGACAGCGATTGCAATCGATTTATACCAGCTGGCAAAAACCCGAGAACACGACGTATACGCACCACTCAAGATGGTCATATACGGCAACCTTTCACAAGACAGTAAACACCAAGGCAGGTCCAGTCTCACGAGTTGGGCAGCCGTCCTACTACCGTCGTAGCCTAGACCTGCCCAACTACGCCCAGCGTGTCTTTCGACCAGTGTACGGTTACCAACCAACGATGCCACCATACATGCTACATAGGTTTACTAGCTCCCATAGCACTAGTATGCCTCCGGTACTGTTCAATGCTTGATCAAGGGGCCAACAACGAATCGGTCCTTAATCGACTAGGCAGGGCTACCGTAGTCAACAACTCCATGTGTTACTACAATCTATACATGCATATTTCATCCTGCCCGGTCTCATCCATAAAACATCTCAATATTCTCTTGGGGAATCATCTTTTAATTATCATCATCTGATCATAGCCGATACTACTCATATCCGTAAGCATAGCAATTTCTATCGATTACTAGTATAGACACTTAGTAACAGTAGGTCATTTGGAAACATGCAAGTGGATTTCATCCAACTCCTACAACTTAAATGCACATTCATTCTATACTTTCTACATCATGATCTCTAGAAAGAGAAAATTTGTAAAAGGGGTTTGGAATGAACCGGGGCTTGCCTTGATCTACTGAACAAATGTTAGTAACTTCAGGTTCAGCTTCCTCAGCAGAATGATCCTTCTGAATATCCTCTTCTTGGTCGTTTCCTATAATGTGATGTATGTCAATTGGATGAGGATGCAAAGGAAATATAAATCGACATGTGATGCAATGAGATTGACTTGGTTTCACATTTGAAATGTGAAGTTCAGTTCTGAAAATTATGTTAGAATTATTATTACTTTCGTCTGAAGTATTTCCTTCATTGACTCCCATGAAGTATTGTTATAATTCACATTAATTCATTCAAATTAACATCAAGCAAGCTTATACCAACATAGAAATGGCCTAAATTATTTCTAACCAGAGCAGAAATCTTAGTGATTGGTCATCCTCTAGGTGACAAATATACAGAAATTTAGGGTCTAATAATTATTAGATTACTTGCTAATAAGATGACAAGTTTATCAAAGAGAAAGTTATAACTAAAGTTTCTTATAGAATAATTAACATGGTTCATCTTTATGCACAGGACATGTCAATAGGAGAAAATCAAGACTGAGTTCACCTAAGTAACATGCATGCAACAGGTCAAGATTATTTGGTAACTAAATTATTTATTAAGAAGATGACAAGTTTATCAAAGAAAAATCATAATTAGTTCTCTTTACAAAAACAAGATGAACATCACAGACCACTGTGAAGGGCATGTCACAAGGATTCCAACAAGCCCTAGTTTGCAATTTTTGGATAAGTAAATCATTTATTATGAATTAAACAAGGTTAAATAGGGTTCATCTTCTAACAATTTTCAAGGACAGATCATGTATGAACACTGATCAACGTGCTGCTCTAGGGATAGATCTCATCAAGCTGAATCCAACAAAATTTAGTTTGCTATTTTTGGACTTCAGAATCTTTTTATACCGAATTTCAAAGTTTATTCAAAGTTCACTAGTATTTACAAGTATGCCACTGAACAATTTTAACCCTAGCGCGCTCTGGTCGCGCTCGGCGCGCACGGCGGCGAGACGGTGGCGCGGCTCGCCGGCGACGAAGAGTGGACCTCCACGTGAACGTGTTGCCGTGTGAGCACCAGTGAACTTAGGGCTACACGCCGGTCAAAGCAACGAGTCAAGAAGCTCACCGGAGCGGCCTATCGACGGAGAGGGCGGAGCTCGAGTGCGCTGGGTCGGCGGCGGACCACGGCGAGACGACGACGAGCTGCACACTGCACAAACGTCGAGGAGATCATGACCCAGAGGTGCGCAAGGACGTGTGGAGCTAGCCAACACAAGGAATCGATCGGAGTCTCACCGACGAGGACGAATTCCGGCGAGGAATCTTCGGCGGACGGCGGACGGCTCTGAGGAAGATGATCGGATTCCGGCGGCTACGGTGCACGGCGACGTGAAATTCTTCTTGCTACGTAACCAGCGTCGCACGGCGATCCTTTCGCGGGGTCAAGCTCGCACGGAGATGCGGTGTAGCGGCGGCGAGCTGTTGAACTCGTCGGCGGCGGTTAGGTCGCGCGCGAGCGATTGAGAGCGGGAGAGAGAGAGCTGGGTGAATGAGAAGAGAGAGGAGAGTTCGAGGCTCGGTCGTGATGCTCATCCGGACTGTTGGGCGATGGACACGCCGGCAGGCAGGCAGGCAGGAGCTGGAGCGGTGGGAGCAGGAGGTGGCGCGGTGATGAACTGTCGAGAGCGAGAGAAAAAGAAAGTGAGGCTGAATTATGGGTCCCACACGTTTCCTTTTTCTACAGAATTAATCCTATCTCTTGTAAATTCATTTTGAAAAGATCAAAAGCTTCCAAAAATCCTCAGATTTTTCCTGCGAGTTCCTGGACACGTGTACAAGACAAATTTCAATTTTATTTGATGTCAACTTTCAGGAATTTAAGTTTGAAATTCAAACAAGTTGTTTAAAATTTAAACTTCCTTTATTTATTTGGAGCACTTTCTAATTGCAACTGTTTCTGAAATTTTTACTAGATTTTTATTTTGCTTATGTCTTTCACATAAAATTTTAGTTGCACATATTTCTGTTCAAATTGTTAAACTTCCTTTTCAAATTTGACTTAAATTTGGATTCTATTCAAATTTTTGATCCTTCATTTTATGTGACTTAATTGAAATTTGCACCTAATCCACTTTACATGATGACATAGCACTGTAGAGAAATGAACGAGACATCTGGGATGTCACAACAGTCTATGAGATGGTGGGGATCTCTAGATACTCATGAATGGGCCAGAAGTGTGACTTATATGCTTCAAACAGAGGGGATGCTTTTGGCAACCTAGTATCGTAGAGGACTTAGGCAAAACCTTTTTCGCACAAAACTGACAATTCAAGGCGTAGTCCATTGCTTAGTTGTGAATATGGCGTAACCTCTGTTCTAGATGGAAGTTCAACTTAACAGTCTCCATCAAAACACCGGTATATCAAACAAGAGGAAGGTAATTTGAGTGCATTCCTCATGAGCTCTAGACTTGGTGGGGATTGTTGAGATTTATGGGCTTTTAAGCCCATAATAATGAATAATCCTATTTAGTCTAGGCCCATAATTAATGCAATAATGGTTTAGTCCCACATGGGATTCCTATCATTAATTGACTCAACTTATTAGGTGGATTTCCGGTTGATCCCCTAGAGAAGTTGAGAGAGGCTAGTGGCGAACCACACGCGCGCGCGCCGCCGCCGCCGCCGAGCCGAGCCGTGCCGTGCCGTGCCGTGGCGTGGCGTGGCGGGCGGGCGGGCGCGTCGCGTCGCGTCGCGTCGCGTCCGTCCGTTATGGAAGTTTTGATATATTGAAACGGCGCGTCTTAGATGGATCGATGCCTTTTCGTTGCGAAGGAGTCGCGCCTGTTCGTTCGTACGAATGCGCCGCGCCTGTTCGCTCGAAGGGTCGCGTCTGTTCCCGTCTCAGATGTATCGACGTCCTTTCGCGAAGGAGTCGCATTTGTTCACGTTTCTATATATATGCCCCTTCCGTACGCCTGAATGGTTCGCTCGCATTCGCTCTCGCTTTCGCCTTCCTCCTGTGTTGCCTTCGAAGACATCTCCGTCCCGGATTTCTGCGCGCACAGAGATCTGGGAGAGCAGGCCTCCGAAACCCCGTTCCGCAAGAGACATCTGCTGGGTGTGCGGGCGATCAGGTTTTTGGGGAGCGACAACGCGACTGCTCCTTGATCGACTACTTCTGGATGCGGTTCTGCACTGCATCGACTAAGATCGACGACATCGAACATACTCAAGAACAATGGTTCTTGGGAATGGATCTTGCAGCGCCTCCGGCGCAGGATCGTCCGCTGGGTACGTTCCTAACTTTCTGTTCAGTTTGTTCATCGCCATCACTTTGTTGGGAAATTTATGGATTAAATTAATTAGAAAATTGCCTAGATTCTTAACATGAAATCGATCTGGTGCCGGAGGGTTCTCAACGTACGCCACCAAGCAGCATGGCGCCATGGTAACTGGAAGAAAGGCAACTTGTAGTGCCACGCTGGCCATCATCCTTTGCATATATCCCTTCCATCCATCGACACAGCATCAATCAACGGCGGCGGAGAAGGTTCAGCAGCTATGGCGCGGGAAGCAGCAGATCATTGGCTTGGAACCATGGTCGGCGGCATGAACGAGTTCATCCTGGTCCAGACGTGTATTGCACAAGATGCTTCAGTCTTTCAAGCCCATGGACCAGTACAAGAGAAGTTGCATGCATGGTCGTCCAAATGCAGGGTTGCAGATCGGAGACCGCGGAACAAGAAGTGCCTGTGCAAGTGATGGAACCCATATACACCATATGCATGCATGAGAGCAAAAGTGCATGGTTATCGTTTATACATGCCCAAGAAAAATTGCAATATGTCAGTTAAGTTTTAGTATGCATGCTTTGATTTCATTGTGATTTCGATGGACAGATATTTCGATACAGCTTTTTAAATACCAAAATGGCAAGATAGATAAAGGAGGTCCTTGCAAGCTTGGGACAGATAACAGCTTGGAAGACAAGGTGTCGAAGCATGCTGCTAAGCCTAAATCAATTCCTTGGCTAAACCAAAGGTGAGTATCTTTATTTTTGGAGGTTTATCTATCTCAGTTCATATAGTTTAATCTTTTTCTTGAAATGCCTGGTGCATCCATGTCCATGGGCGGAGCTACAGGGTAGTCCATATAGGCCCAGGACTACCGTGGGTTCTGGCAAAATGCAGCACTGTAGCTACTGTTTATGTACTGTATACGTACTGTTTAACTACTGTTTCACACGGTGTGCCTACCCAGGGTGAGCGCTCTAGCTCCGCCGCTGTCCATGTCTATCTTTCGATGAGTCCACATAATGATTTGGTAAACACTAAACCTCATAGTAGGTGTTGACGGTAAAATGTGTGTTCTACCGCTCGCACACGTGGCCTGGGAGATTTGCTTCACTCCGTTCAGGACCAAAACTTGGAACGCGGTGAATTCCGGAGCGTGCCAGTCGATTTTCCCTGCAAACCGACAAAGACAAGAAAAGCGTGTAAAATTCCCGGACTATCGGCCCCGGACAGGCCGATGCGTAACCGCAGCCGATGGTTAGTGAATAAAAGATAATAAAATAAAGCACTCGGCTGTCGGCTAGAAACGAATCGACATGTCGCAACAGTAAATACTCGCGCGATAAAGAAAGCAAGGCATGCATCAGAATCGGCAATCGGCAAAGCATGCAATCGGCAAAATCTATCGGCAAGCAACACAGTAAGGTGAATCGACATTGACGAAGGGAGGCTCAGACATACTTGAACGAATAAAAGCAATCTAAAAGCACGCAAGCATAGATCTGAACGTGGTAAGCAATCGGCTAAACACCCCGAAAGAATGATTAAACCAATAATCACTAATTATACCCGTAACCTGACGATCGCTTCACCGAGGACACGTCAACTAAGTGAAGTAGAACAGGACACGTCAAACTGTTCTACACGATCGGCAAGTACAAGTATAATCGGCAACTACCGGTCCCAGATACTCAGTAAATTAGATCTAACTCTTAGCAACTGTTTCGCCGAGGACACGTCAACTAAGCGAAGCAGACAGGACAAGTCAAACTGCCTACCCAATCACCAAGAGCAGATCTAATCGACAAAGCACCTTAACCGTGACTCGAATAACCAGATCAAACAGAAATCGACATCAGCAATCGGCAACAAGGTCGCGGCGAGGACAAGTCAACTAACCGTGACAAAGAATTGGACCAGGTCTTAAACAATTCCATGCAGTCGATGCGTAATGTAAACCCTAGATTGATCTAGATTACCGGATAACTAGCAGCCACATCAATCTAATCATGGACAAGTCGACATAACTAGATCGATGCGCTTACCTGACGAGATCCAGTCGAGCCGGAGCCCCGATGGACGCCGGTGACGAAAAAACCCGTCGAGAAATTGTGGCGATGCGCCGAAGAGTTGATTGTATTGATTGTTTTTTTTTATTACAAGCACCTGGGTCTATATTTATACACCCGAGGCAAGAGTCCGATTTGGACTTAAACACGACCCCTACTTGACCACAACTCGGTCAATCCTTTCTAACTCTAGAAAATAATTAAAAAAAAGGAAACACCATCCCACACGGGCGCGTGCGGCTTCGGGATTTCTTTGGCTTCATGATAACCTGCGGGCCACCACTTCGGTACATAATCTCTTCCTACCCGTCGCGCACTCCATCTTCCACTGACAGCGGGCCCTAGTCCAAATTTTGGTGTCAACACATGCCCCCCAAGCCGGGGTATGGAATCTCCATGCGCCGGATTGTTCCCCATTTCTCGCGCTTCCTCGATTCCCGCGCCATACTCAACACACCTGCAGTGCCCCTTCGTATCTTGTGCCGCCTGCAGCACGTCCCATCTTATAAATAGAAAGCTATCTACCATTCTTATCTTTCTTCCTTCTCTCGCCGGCGCGTCTCTTCATCTCCTCATTCTCTCTCCTCATCTTGCTGCCGGCGACCAAGCTCCTCGGAAGACCAGGAAACGAAAACTTCACAAGATTTCTCGCATCTTCATCGCAATGGCGCAACTTACTGCTTCCTCCACTGCCGTCCCCAAGGTATCAATCTTCCACTCTATCCCCGTTCTTGAACTAGAATAGGGTTGTGTTCTTGCGGTACTGTAGATCCCTTCGTTCATAAGCCATCTCATTCTTCTTTAGACTCTTGGCCTGATTAGATTCATTTTCTATATTTCTAGGAACTGCGAAACCAGATTTGATCCCTACAGAGCTCGCTACACACCGCTTCTTGGGACCCATGGGCGATCCAGATCCAATAACCTTCATCTGCAGCGAAAACCCTTAGAATGCCCTTCAAGAGATCACCAGTAGCGCTAGGGACATGGGCAAGTAGTTTCAGATCATGGCCCACTGAGATCCAAGGCTGGCGTGAATGGTTCCTTAGGGTAAAAGCTGCAAAATCGGCAATATGGGCAACCGTCGGCATAGATCACTGCTTAGAACTCACCTTGCCGATATGAAGAGAATGAGCCAATGTTATCGGCATCCTGCTACTTCTGGTCTGACGCATTGAATGCCTTCCTTTTCGGCCATGGACCAATGACTCCAACCCTCATGGACGTCAAGATGCTTACCGATCTGGATGTACCCACTAATGCAAGCCTCCAGAGTTTGAAAGTCAAGCCATTACATAAGCTTGATGCCAGAGACATCGGCGGATGGAAGAAATATCATCCCCTTCCGAAAACAGGACCATGACAGACAAAGAACATGCCGCTTTTCTGACGATGTGGCTTGAGCACTTCTTCTTCTGCGGAGCCCAACTCGGTCCCGTATCCAATCTGCAGAACTTAGCAGAAAGATTGGCAGCTGGCACTGAAATGCCTATCGGCAAATTCCTGCTTGGTGCCCTTTACTCTTCGCTTCATCAGGTTGCCGAGAAGCTCTGGCAGGACACCCCAATCGGCAATATTGGTGGTCCATGGTGGTTCCTTCAGATGTGGCTCACCCTGCACTTCCGCAAGGCTATGCAACTTCAAGACTTGTATTTATACAAGTTTCCAACCCCCGATCAGGCTGGACGCCGATGCACTTCACTGGGAGAAGCTTTAGTATCGATAGATGGAGTCAGAATGACTGCCGATCTCTTGGCTTCATACTTTAAGGCTTTCTACAGAGGCATCAATGAAGGTCATCTTGACTGGTTTCCATATGGAAGATCTGACATCATGGGTCATTTTGAGATCCTTTTTACCTTCCGGGCTGACAACCCTCTCCAGAACGCAGTATCGGCAAACATCTTCGTGACCTGTATCAAGCCTTGCATTTTGCCGACAGGATTGAACGCAACAGGCCACCAGAAGCCGTCATACGAATTCTACAATCCTTCATTTGCTGCAAGACAAATGGGTCTCGGCCAGATTCCTCCTAGTCTCTTCTATGCCGATAAGGTCAAAGCTCGTGCCGTTATCGAATCGACTCTGGAGTATTCATGGCTATTCGGTTTGACTGAGAATCTACCCCTTGGCCACATCGACAATATTGCATTGGCTGCTTCTTGCACAAGGCTCTTCAGGCAGTGGTGGGCAGAATGGTCCAAACATCTTCAATGCGCCAACACAGCATCCTTCATCTCCAATCTTCCGCTTCCCGAACCAATAGGAGAGGTAACCGATCTCAATTTCCATCATTTTTCCTCATCGACAAATCTTTAGCTGCAGCTTTTATTTTGCAGTCTGACACCGAAGATGCTCCCACGGAAAGCAACAGCGGAATCGGCATTGTGTACGTGGCTGCACATCCAGATCCCGTCCTTGGCTCTGACGCACCAACACCAGCTCATGTTCTCAAGGGCCAAACTTCTAAAACAAAACGTCAAGGCCCCCGCTTCAAAGTCCCAGCCAAGCGTCATAGAGCTCTTTTGAAACAACCAAGCTCTGCACCAACTCCTCCAGCAGCCCAGTAATCATTCTTGTCTTCATAATCAATTTTCATGATTTTGGCAAAAATTGATATCTAACCTTTGTTTTAATTTCAGGGCAATTCTGGAGAAGCTTTCGAGGAAACTGAAGTTCATTCTCCTCAAGCCCATGCTGACACCGAGCCTGAAAACCGAAGTCCGCGCTGAAACCGATGCCGAAACTACCAACAAGCACCAGCTGCCACTCGCTCAGAAGAAATCGGCATCGAGATCTCACAAGTACCAAAGCCCCCGGCTTCAGAAAAAATCGGTATCGACACTCAACCACAGGTTCGTCTTGAAACTTGTCCATCGGCATCTCCTCTTTATTGACTCCATATTTGATTAGATGCAAGAGCGAAGGGAAGAAGAATCGGCAAACCTCCTGTTGATGAAACTTGGAACTTCTCAAGCAGCTCCCACGCAGGACATACAGGGTGTCGTTTCTCAGATCCTGGAGCATCTTCTTCTCAGGCTATTCCAACTGAAGTTGATGTCGATTTATCTGAGGTAATAAATATTGACTTACTCCCTTCATCAATTTACCATCTAATAACCATCTTCTGTACCCACAGGCACTTGTAGTGGAGCCTAATCATCGCCATACATCATCGGCAACCACTGCCAATCGACATTCGTAATGAACTGGTTGAGCTGGAGAAAAGACTTGACTTTGCCACTCTACCGAAGATCTTACTTCGCAATGCAAGTCCAATCCGTGCTAGATTCGAAGTATCCAGAATCGCTTCCAAGGGACTTGAGAGGTGCACTACATCCAGTGGCATACATGGAGTTTCGGCGTCTTGACTACGACAAGCTCAAGAAAATATCAACCGCCGATCCCCATCACGTCAACTTGTCTTGGCAGCAGAAAAAAGCTCTTGAGCTCTCACAGCAAGAATTGGAGAAATACAACTCCATGAAGAAGCAGCTACAGAGGAGGAGAATCGGCTGACCCAGCTGAAGAAAGAAGCTGAAGACTTGAGAGCAGCTCTGCAGCCAAGGAACAAGCAGTGTCGGCATCGGCAGAAATATTGCAAGATCATGCCTCCATGCTTCAACAAAAAGATTCGCTCAATGCCTCCATTGAAGCTTCACAACGCGCCTGGGCATCCGTGCCTTCGGAGATCGAATCTGATGACAATGACAACTATGTTCTAGCCGAGACTGATAGCTTCGCATACATGCACTAGATGTACTCCGTGATTATCTGTACCCTCGTAGTGCATGAACTTGTAATCATCAAACAATGTCTTCCAATCTCTGTAATATATATATTCCTTTTATATATTTTCCCTAAGGGCGATACCATTAGCATCGGCCATCTTAAAGGCGACGCTATTAACGTCGGCTCCGATAAAACTCAACCGAACACTTTAAAGATCTACCAATAAGGTAATATACTTTAAGTACTTTGCATTAAGCGCTCGGCTGAATTCCAATCTCTTTCGTCGATTGGCTGATTGTCGATTGCATCGCTATTCACTTCCATCAACCGATCAACATCCGTATCTGGTAACTGCTACAGCAACCGTGGAGGTTGCCGATCCTTCAGTGATGCAAAACCTTCATCGGTAACATCCAATGCTTCACCTTCCCAGTAGTTCCTGATATGCATGGCAGCTTTCAACCATCGTCGTTAAAAAGTCTGCAGTAGCCACACTCACCGATTGTCAGCTTGAATAGTTTCCACTTGTCGCCGATCCACTGGATAAGGAGCTGATGCATCGTAGAGGGATACAGCAATTAGCATGAATCCAATCCCTACCCAACAGTACGGCGTACGATCCTTTGCCTTCAATTACAAAGAACGTCGTAGGCAAGGTCTTGCTTCCAATAGTGACTTCGACGTTGGTGACTCCTTCGACTTCAGAGCTCCTGCCCCCATAGTCCCTCAACGTCATGTTGGTCTTGGTCAGCTCTTCAGGCAATTTGCCGATCTTCCTGTATGTCGCCATCGGCACAAACATTGACAGCAGCACCACCATCGACCATCATCTTGCTCATCGGCTTGCCATTGATGAAACCATTAAGGTACAGAGCTCTCAGATGGAGATGATCAACACCAGACGGCTTCTCGAATACTGCCTGCTGTGGACCCAATAACAACTCGGCAGAAGCTTCTTCTTCCGACTCATTAATGTCCAAAGAACTAAATTCTCGTGGCAGCATAAATACCATATTGACAGGAGCTTCAACTTCATGTACTTGAGATTTGACTTTTGGTTTCCATACCTTTTTGGACTTGGGCACCTTGTCATGATCATCCTTTTGGTTCACTTCCTTGTTCAACTCCCGGCAACGTGCCCTCTGTACTCTTCTCTTCTGAGTCTTGGTAAAAATACCACTCGGACACCATTGGCCTTCCTCTGTGAACTCATCCTGATCATCTTCTTCATAATCTTCTACTTAATTGACAGGACCAAGCCTCTCGTGCACAGAAACCCTTGATGCTAGTCTACCTTCAAAGCGATCATACTGTCTCCGTATAGGGACTCGGCTTGAAGTACCAACTTCTCTGTACAAATCCCTAGATCTTCTGTTGCAACCTGGACAGCCTTCAATTGGTGGCAGCTTCATACCTTGCTCCCAACAGTACTGGAAGAAAGGACAGTTCCAGTGGATCGAAGTCATCATCACTAGTCCTCCTGTCTTCCCTCTCTCTTTTCCTTGAGTACTTGCCGATCAATCCAGCAGATCCACCGATCATGTTAACTGGAAAAGGATGCCATCAATCTTCATCGGCTTTTGACCAGAGAATTTAATGCGATCACTTTCAATTGCCGATTGGATCTGTTGCCTGAACACCTTGCACTCATTGGTGTGATGAGAGGGGTATTATGCCACTTGCACCACTTGATCTTCTTCAACTCCTCAGCTGGAGGCAACGTGATGATTAGGTGGGAGTTGAATAAGCTTCTCTTGTAGCAGCAGATCGAATATCTTGTCAGCTTTATTGATGTCGAAGTCATATTTCTTTTCTTCTGCCTTGCTTGACCCATGGACAGAGAACAGTCTTCTTATTCCTGGTCAATCAGCAAGAGTAACTTCAGCTTCGTCATCAGAATCAGAAGAATAATCAGCATAAGCCGTTGAAACTGTCTGCCACGTGTATTCTGAACACGCCCTTCATGAATCGACGCCCTTTGAAAGAGCTGTGCTAAGCCATCGACTTCCTGAGGTGCAAACTTTATCTGATTTGAGGCAATAAACCCTGATAAGCAATCTCAGCCATTTGCCGATCCGTCAGATTCAGGTTATA
>JAAXCT010002429.1:0-74707 GCA_012490785.1 Eragrostis nindensis
AACTACTTGAGACTCACTCACTCGATCGATCGGTGCGAGCCATGGCTGACAGCAAGGTGGCGAAGAGGAGTGGGTTCGGAGGGACTCGCAAGGGCTACTCGACCTTCGCCTCAAGCTCAAAGTTCGTTTGACTCGGCCCTTGGTAACGTTGACGCTCTGGCGGGTCAGTACGAGAAGCTGGCTAGGTTGCTTAGAGATCATGGCTACGGCCGCAGATCGGGTGACGAGTGCAGGGAGAGACTCGAGGAGCTGATTTCGGAGTACCTCTCCGGATCGGGGACAGGGCACCATTCGCTGCTCAGTGAGGAAGCTGCTGCTCGTACCAGGCGCTCCACCAGACGAGCTCCCGCTGCTGCCTCCCGCCGACGAGCTCCCGGTACTGCTTGCATCCCGCCGGCTAGCTCCCAGCTGTACTGCTGCCTCACGCCGCTAGCTCCCGGGACTGCTACTCAGCCCGCCGACGAGCTCCCAGTACTGCTGCCGCCTCACGCCGACGAGCTCCCTCCAGCTGTACTACTGCTGCCTCCGGCTGACGAGCTCCCTCCAGCTGTGCGCTGCCTCCAGGCAACGTCCCTACGACGCAGAGCGGCGACCCGGGAGCATCCGCCGGCCACGAGTCGTCGGAAGATATCAAGACGAAGCAGCGCAAAGTCCTTCACGCTGCCATCGACCTCAACGTCAAACTAGATGATGCCGATGAAGAACACTGACCGCCCCGACCCGGGAGCATCCGCCAACTCTAATTTAGTCCACGCTTATACCCTCCTGTTGTACGTAATGTTGAGATTTACGGGCCTCTAAGCCCATAATAGAGCAATAATTCTATTTTAGTCTAGGTCTATAATTATGCAATAATGGTTTAGTCCCACATGGAATTCCTATCATTAATTGACTCGACTTATTAGGTGGATTTCCGATTGATCCCCTAGAGAAGTTAGAGAGGCTAGTGCGAACCACCGCAGCGCGCGCGCCGCCGCCGCCGCCGAGCCGTGCTGAGGCGTGGCGGGCGCGTCGCGTCCGTCTGGGAAGTTTTATCGAAACGGCACATCTCAGATGAACCGATGCCTTTTCGTTACGAAGACGTCGCGCCTGTTCGTTTTTTACGAAGGGTCGCGTCTGTTCGTTCGAAGGCGTCGCGTCTGTTCCGTCTCTATATATAGCGCGTCGCGTCTGTTCCGTCTCTATATATACCGCCTTCCATACGCGCTGAAACGTTCGCTTACTCTACTCGCTCTCGCATTCCATACTTCCGCTCGCTGTTGCTTTCGAAGACTTCTCCGTCCCAGACTTCGCGCCACAGAATCTGGGAGAGCAGGCCTCCGAAACCCCGTTCCGCAAGAGACATCTGCCGGTGTGCGGGCGATCAGGTTTTTAGGGAGCGACAACGCGACTGCTCCCTTCCGATCGACTACTTCCCGGACGGTTCTGCACTGCGAACATCGTCCTGCATCGACTAAGATCGACTACATCGAACATACTCAAGAACAATGGTTCTTGGGAATGGATCTTCCAGCGCCTCCGGCGCAGGATCTTCCGCTGGGTACGTTCCTGACTTTCTGTTCAGTTTGTCATTGCCATCACCTTGTTGTGAAATTTATGGATTAAATGAATTAGAAAACTGCCTACATTTTTAACAATCCAAAAACCTGATATTAGGCAATTTCTGTTAGCGGTTTTGCTGCTTCCTGCACTGAACCAAACGCTTTTGATGGGTCTTTCTATAAGAGATGGCGTGCTCAGATGGTCCTGTGGCTTACAGCAATGAACTGCTATCACGCCGCGAACGGTAAGCCAGAACAGTTTACTCCTAAGGAGGAGGAACGGTTCAATATGGCTGATAATCTGTTCAGAGGCGCCGTGATTAGCGCTCTTGCTGATAAGTATAAGGATTCATATATCACGTGCACCTCTGCGAAGAACTATGGGATGCTCTGGACGCTAAGTTCGGTGTTTCTGATGCCGGTAGTGAACTGTATATCATGGAGCAACTTTTTGACTACAAGATGGTTGAGAACCGTTCTGTAGTTGAACAAGATCATGAAATTCAGGCTATGGCAAAAGAACTCGAACAGTTTCCATGTGTGTTGCCCGACAAGTTTGTGGCTGGCGGTATTATCGCTAAGTTGCCATCTACTTGGAGGGATTTTGCTACCCAACTGAAACACAAGAGACAAGAGTTTAGCGTGTCTGAACTCATTGGGACTCTTGATGTTGAGGAAAGGGCGAAAGCTAAAGACACACGTGGAAAGAGCGTAGGAGAACCTTCTAGTGCCAATATGGTGCGAAAGGTCAACTCATCAAAGAAGAAGAAGAAGGGGGCTGAGAAGCCTAAGCAATCAACCACTTTTAAGAAGAAAAAGAACAAAGAAAGTGGCCGGGAGCACTGAGCATTGGGCAAGTGCGTGCCCAGACCGCAAAGTTAAGCAGGAGAAGAAAATCTGCAAACATGGTCATTAGCGAGACTGGAGGGACTTCTGGGTACGGTAATTCTACACCCATTGTCCTTTCTGTTTGTCAAACACCTGAGTGGTGGATTGACACTGGGGCTAATGTACATGTGTGTGCTGATATCTCTTTGTTTTCTTCTTATCAGGCCGGAGTGACAGGAGACTTGTTGATGGGAAATGGGTCACATGCTCGTGTTCTTGGTGTTGGTACGGTCATTCTGAAGTTTACTTCGGGAAAGACGGTGCTATTGAAGCACGTGCAGCATGTCCCCTCAATCAAAAGGAATCTTGTTAGTGGCTCTCAATTGTGTCGAGTATGGTTTAAAATTAGTTCTTGAGTCTAATAAATGTATACTTTCTAAGTATGGGACATTTGTTGGAAAAGGCTATGATTGCGGAGGCTTGTTCCGCTTTTCTTTACTTGACAATGGTTGTAATAAGGTTGTGAATAATATCCTTACTTCGAATGAGTCGAATGTTTGGCATTCACGACTTTGTCACGTTGATTTTGGTTGTATGACTGTTGACGGTCGTTAAATCATAAAATGACCGTCAACTTATCGGCGAATAAAAGGTATACACCAATTTTTCTTGCATTAAACTAATAAGTTCCACAAGTTTGGATGAGATCTTGTTTTGCAGGTACATAGGAATATTGGTGTAATTGTGCTTACAATCATGGAGAAATAGCAAATATCCAAACGCACATGTTAAAGCAAGACTATGCTCCGACATCTCGACGACATTCAACGCAAGAAATAAGGAATGACTTGGACATCAAGAAATAATTATTCAAATGAGAAATTTGATCCCTCCATGTCAAAGGCCTCGTCAAGATAGTCGAAATGGGCTTTTGGATCACCCAATCGGAGTTCGGGAGCAGGAGTTATGCCTCGCGGAAGATTGCAGAAAATCCAGGAAAAAGTTGGCCGGCCGGCCCAAACACCTGGCCGGCCGGCCCGAGCCAAACTCCAAACCGCCTCCGCCTCAATCTTCCTCCAGTCGGTTCCAGAGGCGGTCACAAGCCACTTGACGCACCGGCCAAGCCAAGGGGACGTCGGCAAGAAGGAATATTCCACGAAATGCTCCAAGACCTTCTCCACTCTCCCAAGGCAACTCCACTATAAATAGAGGACCCCTCCCCTCACTCCAACCTGCACCTCCACACTTGAGAAGAAAGATCCAAAGTAGGGTCACGCTCATCTCATGGAAGATCATTCCACTTGTGTAGTTTAGAATAGGATTAGTATTTTAGTCATGGGAGTTAGAGTGAGAGTGAGATCGGGTTCGGAGATCTCGAGGAGTCTCTTCGGAGTTTGGTAAAGCTTCTCGTGTATCTTTCCTTTATACTTTCTTAATATAATATTTTTTTCTTATTTAGTTTCTTTTATTAATTTAGTTTCTTTTTAGTTTATATTATTATTCAAGTAATTTTAGAGAGAAATTCTTGTGTTGGATCCACGTCTGTGTATGGTAGATACGAATGAGTTGTTTGCTTGAGGATTGGCAGTAGGGACATAATTGCCTTGTTGTCACGTGTCCCACACAATTTGTTTGGATTTATTGTTCATGGGTGGTGCTCTTTGGCCAAGAGTAAGTTACTAGGATAGTTGTAAGCAAGGTGTTTGGAATTGTTCTAGCGTGTTTTGCCCTCAACCCCACCCCACGGGATGATGTGGTAGCCGCGAGTGTAGGTGACAGCTACACCGGTCTCTGTAGTCCACCACGTTCGGGTTGAATGTGTAGGGGCCTAGACGCGGTCCGTTGAACGGATACGTTGAACCTAGTTCTCGGGTTGCGTGTCTTGGTGGCGGCGGCCGTGCCCCTGATGCACTTGAATGTATCTGTAATGAAAGCTTAAGTAAATAATAGTAGACTATCGTGAAACTAAATGCTAACCCCTAGGCTGACTGATACCTTCTTCTCGTTGTCCTCCCAAACTAAATGCTAACTCCTTGTTATCTATATCAATGGATGTTCTCCTGAGTGCCACACATATCAAACATCTGTACCCCTGCTTAGGTCTTTTGCAAGTTATAAATAATAGATGTTTCTTTGTTAACTCATGATATTCTTAGCCCTGCTTCCCTGTGGAAAAATATAAATACGATAACCTTGGAATACTCCCGGGTGAAATGCTATAATGGTGTTCCGTGCGCTTGCGGAAATTGAATTTAATCTTTTTGCGTAAGAAACGCCAACAAGCATATCTGGCGCCGTTGCCGGGGAAGCAATGGTTTAAGATATCTTTGATTGACATCGATTATCTATTATGATTAATTTGCTGCTAGACTAAGCATCCACCTGCATTTGTTTGAGCATATCACCATCGCATCTGCATTGTTTCTTTCCAATCCATCTGCATATTTAATTCCCCTCCATCCCACCCGCTGCATTTAAAAAAAAAAACCCGAGTGCCCTATCATAGGCCTCGGGCTTTCAAAAAAAAACTTAAAAAAAAATTAAAAAAAAGAGAACCCGAGCGCCCAATCATAGGCGTAGGGATTTTGAAAAAAAAACCCAATGCCCAATCGTAGGCCAGGGATTTTGCAAAAAAGGCTGGATTTTTATGACAGGAAGGAAGGAAACATATGTGGCGGATCCAAGACGTTCAATGCAGAAATCTGAAAGTTTAGCCTTGCATTCGATTGCAAAGGCTAAAGCTTGGGGAGGGTACCGCCAGGTAAGCATACGCAATTATTCCTTGTTTTTCTTGTCATATATCATCTCCTTCATAAAAAAAAATAAAAAATAAAAAAAAATAATGCTGCCTGAATGATTCTTTGCCTTATCAATGCGAAGTACATTGAGTTGCTCTTTGATGAAAATATACTGCATCTTTTTGACCGTACCCCTGCTCTTGAAGTTTCTTTTCATAGATGGGTGTGGTTGAAATGTTAGTCATGCATCAATTGCCTGCTTCTTTTTCTGTTGCTTGGGTGCGGCACTTTTGTGTCTATGGTCTTCTTAGATTATGCCCGGTGTCCGTCTGAACAACAGAAAAACACATGCCTCTATGATACTTCATGATAGAAGGAGAGTATACTAGCTCTGCTCTTCTTACACAATTGATCGAATTAGACATAGTGTTCTAGGTTGATCAATGGAACTATAGAGATATGTGCAATGTAGCCGAATGGATTTGCACTAACCAATGCAGGATCTTTATGAGAGCAATCAAAAGTCTATCAGGCAACATGAAAGGCACAAAATTCAAGAAGAAACCAACAAGGCGGGCCCAGTGCTTCCGAATGAAAGATTTAATCGCTTAGCTTTGCACATAGTGCAAGAGCTAAGCTTGGGGAGGGACCGCCAGGTAAGTACTTCTGTATACGATATTATACTCTTCTTGAATTGTGCCTTTTCCTTAAAAAAAAATATTAGGTTCTCGGCAAAGCCCAATAGGGCTAGCCACCTGTATCACCCTCATTCTTTTTGCAGACACAAGAAGAATGGAGGAAGCGGCCTATTCAAGCTTAAGTCTTGCAAAGACTCAAGCTTGGGGAGGATCCCCAGGTAAGTATCCCTATCGATCAATAAAATACTCCCTTTTTCCGAATAAAATGCTAGAACTTGGTGTTTACCAACTTTAAAGGAGATGATGAATGGTTGCTCTGTTAGTTCCTTGTGTGTGTCTTCTATGCAATCTCTACTCCTTATTTAATTTAAGTATGATGTAAATCGACATGATCATATTACTAGTATTGCTATATTTATGTGGGTAGCACCTGGTTCACCAAGTCTAGGCATTGATTCGTATGATATGGTTATTCTGGGTTAAGTTTGCAATTTCCTGCAGTAACATTCCAGAGATGTTTTTAATTTCTAAAATTGCTGCAACAAAAACCCTTTAAGTTTTTGCACTTCCCTTGTGAGGACTTATTTACCTACCAGAGCCATATCATGACAAATTCGGAAATAGCTCCATTCATAGCAATCTTTTATATGTTGAGTTTGGTTAAATTTTGATCTTTAGGAACATTGCACTCCTCATGTCAGTCATTTATCTTTCATATGGGAATTTGAGAAATTCGTTACCACTCATTCACAAGATTCCTTGTCTTCATTCAAATGCTCAAGAAAAATTCCAAAAATATTGTCTAGGCCATAAACAAAAAAATTGCCTTATGCACTATGGGAGTTAAAAAAAAAGAAAAAAAACCTCCCATAATGTGCAGCAAAGATTTTTAAGAGGTTGATGGCCACTATCAAATTTTTCTTGAGCAACGAAGACTGAAATTTTCATGAGTGATTTCTCTTCCCCGCTGGCTATCATTCTTTCCATATGACTGACTTTGAGGAGTTGCTAAGTTTCTCTAGATCATCTTTTAACCCGACAAAATATGTATGAAAGATATGCATATCCCGACCAAGCTCCACCAGAACATCCTCTTGTGTAGCAATAGGTCTTGAGTGACATCCTGTAGGGAATAGCCTCATCAAAAGATAGACAAAAAGAGAAGTGCAAGCTTAAAGAAGTATTTATTTCTTATGCAGCAAACAAAAGCTCTGGACTTGTTACTTGCAGGAATTGTTTGACAAAACCTAAGATGACCGTTCTGCTTTTCAATGTGATATGACAAAGTAACCTATAAGCCTACTAAGATGCAGTACCTGGTAAATAGATTGTGCTGGTTTATAGATTACTTTGTTATCCTGGAGTATGTTGTTGCCTAGTTGATACCTACAGGGCACTAACATTGTAGCAACTACTGATCCGCCGATACTTAAGTTTTGAGTTTGCTCGGGACGAGCAAAGTTTAAGCTTGGGGAGGTGTTGACGGTCGTTAAATCATAAAATGACCGTCAACTTATAGGCGAATAAAAGGTATACACCAATTTTTCTTGCATTAAACTAATAAAGTTCCACAAGTTTTGGATGAGATCTTGTTTTGCAAGGTACATAGGAATATTGGTGTAATTGTGCTTACAATCATGGAGAAATAGCAAATATCCAAACGCACATGTTAAAGCAAGACTATGCTCCGACATCTCGACGACATTCGACGCAAGAAATAAGGAATGACTTGGACATCAAGAAATAATTATTCAAATGAGAAATTTGATCCCTCCATATCAAAGGCCTCGTCAAGATAGTCGAAATGGGCTTTTGGATCACCCAATTCGGAGTTCGGGAGCAGGAGTTATGCCTCGCGGAAGATTGCAGAAAATCCAGGAAAAAGTTGGCCGGCCGGCCCAAACACCTGGCCGGCCGGCCCGAGCCAAACTCCAACCGCCTCAATCTTCCTCCAGTCGGTTCCAGAGGCGGTCACAAGCCACTTAACGCACCGGCCAAGCCAAGGGGACGTCGGCAAGAAGGAATATTCCACGAAATGCTCCAAGAACTTCTCCACTCTCCCAAGGCAACTCCACTATAAATAGAGGACCCCTCCCCTCACTCCAACCTGCACCTCCACACTTGAGAAGAGAAGATCCAAAGTAGGGTCACGCTCATCTCATGGAAGATCATTCCACTTGTGTAGTTTAGAATAGGATTAGTATTTTAGTCATGGGAGTTAGAGTAGAAGTGAGAGCTTCGCTCGGAGCTCCGGAGTTCTCTTCGGAGTTTGGGTAAAGTTCTCGTGTATCTTTCCTTTTATACTTTCTTTAATATAATTATTTTTCTTATTTATTTATTTTCTTATTATTTAATTTAGTTTCTTTTTAGTTTATATTTATTTATTCAAGTAATTATTATAGAGAAATTCTTGTGTTGGATCCACGTCTGTGTATGGTAGATACGAATGAGTTGTTTGCTTGAGGATTGGCAGTAGGGACATAATTGCCTTGTTGTCACGTGTCCCACACAATTTGTTTGGATTTATTGTTCATGGGTGGCTTGCTCTTTGGCCAAGAGTAAGTTACTAGGATAGTTGTAAGCAAGGTGTTTGGAATTGTTCTAGCGTGTTTTGCCCTCAACCCCACGGGATGATGTGGTAGCCGCGAGTGTAGGTGACAGCTACACCGGTCTCTGTAGTCCACCACGTTCGGGTTGAATGTGTAGGGGCCTAGACGCGGTCCGTTGAACGGATACGTTGAACCTAGTTCTCGGGTTGCGTGTCTTGGCGGCGGCCGTGCCCCTGATGCACTTGAATGTATCTGTAATGAAAGCTTAAGTAAATAATAGTAGACTATCGTGAAACTAAATGCTAACCCCTAGGCTGACTGATACCTTCTTCTCGTTGTCCTCCCAAACTAAATGCTAACTCCTTGTTATCTATATCAATGGATGTTCTCCTGAGTGCCACACATATCAAACATCTGTACCCCTGCTTAGGTCTAGTTTGCAAGTTATAAATAATAGATGTTTCTTTGTTAACTCATGATATTCTTAGCCCTGCTTCCCTGTGGAAAAATATAAATACGATAACCTTGGAATACTCCCGGGTGAAATGCTATAATGGTGTTCCGTGCGCTTGCGGAAATTGAATTTAATCTTTTTGCGTAAGAAACGCCAACAAGCATATCTGGCGCCGTTGCCGGGGAAGCAATGGTTTAAGATATCTTTGATTGACATCGATTATCTATTATGATTAATTTGCTGCTAGACTAAGCATCCACCTGCATTTGTTTGAGCATATCACCATCGCATCTGCATTGTTTTCTTTCCAATCCATCTGCATATTTAATTCCCTCCATCCCACCCGCTGCATTTAAAAAAAAAAACCCGAGTGCCCTATCATAGGCCTCGGGCTTTCAAAAAAAAACTTAAAAAAAAATTAAAAAAAAAGAACCCGAGCGCCCATCATAGGCGTAGGGATTTTGAAAAAAAAAAACCCAATGCCCAATCGTAGGCCAGGGATTTTGCAAAAAAGGCTGGATTTTTATGACAGGAAGAAGGAAACATATGTGGCGGATCCAAGACGTTCAATGCAGAAATCTGAAAGTTTAGCCTTGCATTCGATTGCAAAGGCTAAAGCTTGGGGAGGTACCGCCAGGTAAGCATACGCAATTATTCCTTGTTTTTCTTGTCATATATCATCTCCTTCATAAAAAAATAAAAATAAAAAAAATAATGCTGCCTGAATGATTCTTTGCCTTATCAATGCGAAGTACATTGAGTTGCTCTTTGATGAAAATATACTGCATCTTTTTGACCGTACCCCTGCTCTTGAAGTTTCTTTTCATAGATGGGTGTTGGTTGAAATGTTAGTCATGCATCAATTGCCTGCTTCTTTTTCTGTTGCTTGGGTGCGGCACTTTTGTGTCTATGGTCTTCTTAGATTATGCCCGGTGTCCGTCTGAACAACAGAAAAACACATGCCTCTATGATACTTCATGATAGAAGGAGAGTATACTAGCTCTGCTCTTCTTACACAATTGATCGAATTAGACATAGTGTCTAGGTTGATCAATGGAACTATAGAGATATGTGCAATGTAGCCGAATGGATTTGCACTAACCAATGCAGGATCTTTATGAGAGCAATCAAAAGTCTATCAGGCAACATGAAAGGCACAAAATTCAAGAAGAAACCAACAAGGCGGGCCCAGTGCTTCCGAATGAAAGATTTAATCGCTTAGCTTTGCACATAGTGCAAGAGCTAAGCTTGGGGAGGGACCGCCAGGTAAGTACTTCTGTATACGATATTATACTCTTCTTGAATTGTGCCTTTTCCTTAAAAAAAAATATTAGGTTCTCGGCAAAGCCCAATAGGGGCTAGCCACCTGTATCACCCTCATTCTTTTTGCAGACACAAGAAGAATGGAGGAAGCGGCCTATTCAAGCTTAAGTCTTGCAAAGACTCAAGCTTGGGGAGGATCCCCAGGTAAGTATCCTATCGATCAATAAAATACTCCCTTTTTCCGAATAAAATGCTAGAACTTGGTGTTTACCAAACTTTAAAGGAGATGATGAATGGTTGCTCTGTTAGTTCCTTGTGTGTGTCTTCTATGCAATCTCTACTCCTTATTTAATTTAAGTATGATGTAAATCGACATGATCATATTACTAGTATTGCTATATTTATGTGGGTAGCACCTGGTTCACCAAGTCTAGGCATTGATTCGTATGATATGGTTATTCTGGGTTAAGTTTGCAATTTCCTGCAGTAACATTCCAGAGATGTTTTTAATTTCTAAAATTGCTGCAACAAAAACCCTTTAAGTTTTTGCACTTCCCTTGTGAGGACTTATTTACCTACCAGAGCCATATCATGACAAATTCGGAAATAGCTCCATTCATAGCAATCTTTTATATGTTGAGTTTGGTTAAATTTTGATCTTTAGGAACATTGCACTCCTCATGTCAGTCATTTATCTTTCATATGGGAATTTGAGAAATTCGTTACCACTCATTCACAAGATTCCTTGTCTTCATTCAAATGCTCAAGAAAAATTCCAAAAATATTGTCTAGGCCATAAACAAAAAAAATTGCCTTATGCACTATGGGAGTTAAAAAAAAAAGAAAAAAAAACCTCCCATAATGTGCAGCAAAGATTTTTAAGAGGTTGATG
This sequence comes from Eragrostis nindensis, assembly GCA_012490785.1. Classification (NCBI taxonomy): domain Eukaryota; kingdom Viridiplantae; phylum Streptophyta; class Magnoliopsida; order Poales; family Poaceae; genus Eragrostis; species Eragrostis nindensis. The sequence goes on from JAAXCT010002429.1 coordinate 10,904, forward strand.
GCCACTATCAAAATTTTTCTTGAGCAACGAAGACTGAAATTTTCATGAGTGATTTCTCTTCCCCGCTGGCTATCATTCTTTCCATATGACTGACTTTGAGGAGTTGCTAAGTTTCTCTAGATCATCTTTTAACCCGACAAAATATGTATGAAAGATATGCATATCCCGACCAAGCTCCACCAGAACATCCCTCTTGTGTAGCAATAGGTCTTGAGTGACATCCTGTAGGGAATAGCCTCATCAAAAGATAGACAAAAAGAGAAGTGCAAGCTTAAAGAAGTATTTATTTCTTATGCAGCAAACAAAAGCTCTGGACTTGTTACTTGCAGGAATTGTTTGACAAAAACCTAAGATGACCGTTCTGCTTTTCAATGTGATATGACAAAGTAACCTATAAGCCCTACTAAGATGCAGTACCTGGTAAATAGATTGTGCTGGTTTATAGATTACTTTGTTATCCTGGAGTATGTTGTTGCCTAGTTGATACCTACAGGGCACTACCATTGTAGCAACTACTGATCCGCCGATACTTAAGTTTTGAGTTTGCTCGGGACGAGCAAAGTTTAAGCTTGGGAGGTGTTGACGGTCGTTAAATCATAAATGACCGTCAACTTATAGGCGAATAAAAGGTATACACCAATTTTTCTTGCATTAAACTAATAAAGTTCCACAAGTTTTGGATGAGATCTTGTTTTGCAAGGTACATAGGAATATTGGTGTAATTGTGCTTACAATCATGGAGAAATAGCAAATATCCAAACGCACATGTTAAAGCAAGACTATGCTCCGACATCTCGACGACATTCGACGCAAGAAATAAGGAATGACTTGGACATCAAGAAATAATTATTCAAATGAGAAATTTGATCCCTCCATATCAAAGGCCTCGTCAAGATAGTCGAAATGGGCTTTTGGATCACCCAATTCGGAGTTCGGGAGCAGGAGTTATGCCTCGCGGAAGATTGCAGAAAATCCAGGAAAAAGTTGGCCGGCCGGCCCAAACACCTGGCCGGCCGGCCCGAGCCAAACTCCAACCGCCTCAATCTTCCTCCAGTCGGTTCCAGAGGCGGTCACAAGCCACTTAACGCACCGGCCAAGCCAAGGGGACGTCGGCAAGAAGGAATATTCCACGAAATGCTCCAAGAACTTCTCCACTCTCCCAAGGCAACTCCACTATAAATAGAGGACCCCTCCCCTCACTCCAACCTGCACCTCCACACTTGAGAAGAGAAGATCCAAAGTAGGGTCACGCTCATCTCATGGAAGATCATTCCACTTGTGTAGTTTAGAATAGGATTAGTATTTTAGTCATGGGAGTTAGAGTAGAAGTGAGAGCTTCGCTCGGAGCTCCGGAGTTCTCTTCGGAGTTTGGGTAAAGTTCTCGTGTATCTTTCCTTTTATACTTTCTTTAATATAATTATTTTCTTATTTATTTATTTTCTTATTATTTAATTTAGTTTCTTTTTAGTTTATATTTATTTATTCAAGTAATTATTATAGAGAAATTCTTGTGTTGGATCCACGTCTGTGTATGGTAGATACGAATGAGTTGTTTGCTTGAGGATTGGCAGTAGGGACATAATTGCCTTGTTGTCACGTGTCCCACACAATTTGTTTGGATTTATTGTTCATGGGTGGCTTGCTCTTTGGCCAAGAGTAAGTTACTAGGATAGTTGTAAGCAAGGTGTTTGGAATTGTTCTAGCGTGTTTTGCCCTCAACCCCACGGGATGATGTGGTAGCCGCGAGTGTAGGTGACAGCTACACCGTCTCTGTAGTCCACCACGTTCGGGTTGAATGTGTAGGGGCCTAGACGCGGTCCGTTGAACGGATACGTTGAACCTAGTTCTCGGGTTGCGTGTCTTGGCGGCGGCCGTGCCCCTGATGCACTTGAATGTATCTGTAATGAAAGCTTAAGTAAATAATAGTAGACTATCGTGAAACTAATGCTAACCCCTAGGCTGACTGATACCTTCTTCTCGTTGTCCTCCCAAACTAAATGCTAACTCCTTGTTATCTATATCAATGGATGTTCTCCTGAGTGCCACACATATCAAACATCTGTACCCCTGCTTAGGTCTAGTTTGCAAGTTATAAATAATAGATGTTTCTTTGTTAACTCATGATTCTTAGCCCTGCTTCCCTGTGGAAAATATAAATACGATAACCTTGGAATACTCCCGGGTGAAATGCTATAATGGTGTTCCGTGCGCTTGCGGAAATTGAATTTAATCTTTTTGCGTAAGAAACGCCAACAATGACGCGATTAGCAAAACTGAATTTAATCCCGAAATTTGACATGGTCAAAAGTTCTAAGTGCCATGCTTGCGTGCAATCTAAGCAACCTCGCAAGCCTCACAAGGCTGCGGAGGCGAGGAACTTAGAGGCATTAGAACTTGTTCATTCCGATCTATGCGAGATGAATGGCGAATTGACTAGAGGTGATAAAAGATACTTCATGACTCTCATAGATGATTGTACTAGATATTGCTATGTGTATCTGCTGAAATCCAAAGATGAAGCTTTGCATTACTTTAAAATCTATAAAGCTGAAGTAGAAAACCAACTAGAGAGGAAGATTAAACGTTTAAGGTCTGACCGTGGTGGAGAATACTTTTCTAATGATTTTTCTGAATTCTGCGTGGAACATGATATTATTCATGAGAGGACACCGCCTTACTCACCTCAATCCAATAGGATTGCTGAGAGAAAGAACCGAACTCTAACTGATTTTGTTAACGCCATGTTTGTGACAGCGGGTCTTTCTAAGGAATGGTGGGGTGAGGCGATATTGACTGCATGTCATGTCCTGAATAGAGTTCCCACAAAGATAAAGAAATCACACACCATTTGAGGAATGGCATAAGAAAAGATTAAATCTCTCATATTTGCGTACTTGGGGTTGTTTGGCCATGGTGAATGTGCCAATCAATAAGAAGCGCAAACTTGGACCTAAAACTGTTGATTGTATCTTCCTGGGTTATGCTATGAACAGCGTGGGTTATAGGTTTTTAGTAGTAAAATCTGGAATACCTGACATGTTGGTCGGTACAATTTTGGAGTCCAGAGATGCTACATTCTTTGAGAGTGAATTTCCTTCTAAAAATGCACCTAGCATATCTAGTCATGATTCTACATTACCCCATGAGCATTTCATTCCGATAACACAAAATGAGGAACCCCCTGCGCACATTCCTGAGGAGGATGACAATCTAGTCACCCGTAAGGGTAAGAGACAAAGGACTGCAAAGTCTTTTGGAAATGACTTTATTGTGTACCTCGTGGATGACACTCCTAGAACCATTGAAGAGGCACTTTCATCTCCGATGCTGACCTTTGGAAGGAAGCAATAAGGAGTGAAATGGATTCAATCATGTCTAATGGTACTTGGGAGCTGGTCGAGCGTCCTTACGGGTGCAAACCCATAGGATGCAAATGGGTGTTCAAGAAAAAGTTTAGGCCTGATGGTACGATTGAGAGGTACAAGGCAAGGCTTGTGGTGAAGGGATATTCACAAAAAGAGGGTGAAGATTATTTCGACACCTACTCACCTGTTGCTCGTATGACCACGATTCGAGTATTACTTTCCCTGGCAGCCTCACATGGTCTTCTCGTCCATCAGATAGACGTTAAGACAGCTTTCCTTTATGGAGAGTTAGATGAGGAGATCTATATGGATCAGCCTGATGGGTTTGTAATAGAAGGTTAAAAGAGCCTAGTGTGTAAATTGTTAAAATCCCTGCATGGCCTCAAACAAGCTCCTAGGCAATGGCACGAGAAGTTCGAAAGAACTTTGATATCGGCTGGCTTTGCTGTGAATGAAGCCGACAAATGTGTGTACTATCGGTATGGTGGGGGCGAGGGAGTCATCCTGTGTCTATACGTTGATGACATACTGATCTTTGGGACCAACCTTAATGTGATTAAGGAGGTCAAGGGCTTTCTGTCCAACAACTTTGAGATGAAGGATTTGGGAGTAGCAGATGTTATTCTTAACATCAATCTACAAAGAGAAGGCAATGGTGGGATTACTCTTTTGCAATCTCACTATGTGGAGAAGATCCTGAGTCGCTTTGGTTATAGCGATATTCAATCTGCTCCCACGCCTTATGATCCTAGCGTGCTATTAAGGAAGAACCAAAAAATAGCAAAGGATCAATTGAGATATTCCCAAATCATTGGTTCGCTTATGTACCTGGCTAGTGCTACAAGGCCTGATATCTCGTTTGCTGTGAGCAAATTGAGCCGGTTTGTGTCAAAACCGGGAGATGATCACTGGCGAGCTCTTGAGAGAGTAATGCGCTATCTTAAAGGTACTATGAGCTATGGCATTCACTATTCTGGGTACCCTAAAGTACTATAAGGATATTGTGATGCAAACTGGATATCTGATGTTGATGAGATGTATGCCACTAGTGGATATGTGTTTCTACTTGGAGGTGGCGCTGTCTCTTGGAAGTCCTGCAAGCAGACTATTTTGACAAGGTCTACTATGGAGGCAGAACTTACAGCATTGGATACTGCTGGAATTGAGGCCGAGTGGCTTCGTGATTTCCTTATGGATTTACCGGTGGTTGAAAAGCCAATACCGTCTATCTCCATGAACTGTGACAATCAGACTGTAATAGTCAAAGTGAACAGTTCAAAGGATAACATGAAGTCGACAAGGCATGTAAAAAGGCGAATAAAATCTGTCAGAAAATTGAGAAACTCCGGAGTTATTTCGTTGGACTATGTTCAACATCTAAAAATCTGGCAGATCAATTTACCAAGGGACTGTCACGTAATGTGATAAACAGTGCATCGAGTGAGATGGGCCTGAGACCCACTTGATAGGCTGTCATAGTGGTAACCTGTTCTATGCGATCGGAGATCCCGTGAAGTAGAATGGTGAAACAAGCTAGTGACAGCTTGAGAGGAAAGACCCTTGATTGGTCTATCTCAGATGTACTTCTTTCCTAGAGAACTGTAAGGCAGGCTGGTTTATTAACCTTAATGTGTTCCTAGTGACTTATGAGAAGCAAAGATATCGTCCTACAGGATATCTGTAAGGAACACACCTATATGAGTTCGACTGCTAGTCACAGTCTATGAGATGGTGGGGATCTCTAGATACTCATGAATGGGCCAGAAGGGTGACTTATATGCTTCAAAACAGAAGGGATGTTTTTTGGCAACCTAGTATCGGTAAAGGACTTAGACAAAACCTCTTTCGCACAAAACTGACAATTCAAGGCGTAGTCCATTGCTCAGTTGTGAACAAGGTGTAACCTCTTTTCTAGATGGAAGTTCGACTTAACAGTCTCCATCGAAACACCGGTATATCAAACGAGAGGAAGATGATTTGAGTGCATTCCTTATAAGCTCTAGACTTGGTGGGGATTGTTGAGATTTATGGGCCTTTAAGCCCATAATAGAGCAATAATTCTATTTTAGTCTAGGCCCATAATTAATGCAATAATGGTTTAGTCTCACATGGGATTCCTATCATTAATTGACTCGACTTATTAGGTGGATTTCCGGTTGATCCCCTAGAGAAGTTGAGAGAGGCTAGGGCGAACCACACGCGCGGCGCGCCGCCGCCGCCGCCGCCGAGCCGAGCCGTGGCGTGGCGTGGCGGGCGGGTCGCGTCGCGTCCGTCCGTCTGTTATGGAAGTTTTGATATATCGAAACGGCGCATCTCAGATGAACCGATGCCTTTTCGTTACGAAGACGTCGCGCCTGTTCGTTCTTTACGAAGGGTCGCGTCTGTTCGTTCGAAGGCGTCGCATCTGTTCCGTCTCTATATATAGCGTCTTCCATACGCCTGAAACGTTCGCTTACTCGCTCTCGCATTCCATACTTCCGCTCGCTGTTGCTTTCGAAGACTTCTCCGTCCCGGACTTCTGCGCGCACAGAATCTGGGAGAGCAGGCCTCCGAAACCCCGTTCCGCAAGAGACATCTGCCGGGTGTGCGGGCGATTAGGTTTTTGGGGAGCGACAACGCGACTGCTCCCTTCCGATCGACTACTTCCCAGACGGTTCTGCACTGCGAACATCGTCCTGCGTCGACTATGATCGACTACATCGAACATACTCAAGAACAATGGTTCTTGGGAATGGATCTTCCAGCGCCTCCGGCGCTGGATCTTCCGCTGGGTACGTTCCTGACTTTCTGTTCAGTTTGTTCATTGCTATCACCTTGTTGGGAAATTTATGGATTAAATTAATTAGAAAACTGCCTACATTTTTAACACGTAATACTTGTGAGGTCTTTACGTGCACGTGTCACGTGCACTGAGTACCAATTTCGTTTTCTTTTCTTTCTTTCCTTTTTTGTAGCACCAACATCAGTGATCGATCGCAATGAATTTTCTAGCAGGGAGAGGCGGCTTCCGCTCAGCGAAGTTAATCAGTACATTATTAGTTGGATATTTGGTTACCGGTATGTCCTCCAAGCTTCAGAAAATTCTGACGGTACAGGCGTCAGGAAGTTGTCAAAAAGAAAAAAAAACGAAATTAATTAGTACCCGGCAACGCGGGTCGCCGCCCTTGGTATCGGTGATGCTCTCACGGTCAAGGATCAGGCCGAGCTCCGCCTCCTTCGCTGCACGACGCTTCCCACACCATCCACGCGGTCAACGATTTTATATGTTTTCTTAAAAGGTCGTGCCATATAAAACTCGAAAAAGTGTATATTTGCTTGGAATCGAACCCGCGACAATCGCAACAAAACAAGAAGTCCTCACCACTGCGCCATTCTTTTTGTTGTGTAGCTTGCTACATTTATTTTATTTAATTCGATAACAACGTTGTTTTCCCTGCAACACCCAATCGATCCAATGCCGCCGCCCAAATCGAATCGATCCAATTCTCGCCGCCGGCGGCCGGTGCGCCTCGCCCTGCCCGGCAGCCGCGGCAGGAGCTGGTCTTCTAGCAGCACGCCCGTGAGCCTCGCCCTGCCCGGCGTGCAGGCAGCGCGTGAGCCGCGCACCACGCCACGCCCACACAAATCAGTCAGGCCATCCCGTCCCGTGCCGGCGCGCCCACGCTCACGGCCGGCGTGTAGGAGGCCAGCGTCCTGGTTCTGGGGCACTGGTGGTACACGAGCAACTTCTCCCGGTGCCTCCCCAGGTAGAAGGCCCGCAGCGACACACCAGGTTCGCCATTGCCTCGCCGCTGCCTGCCACATTGCGCCGCCGTGCGTCCACTGCACTACATTGAGGCGCTGCCTTGAAGCGAGCTGCCGCCAGTCCCCGTGCCTCTTTCAACCTCGACCGCGCTTGGTGCCCCGCCAGCAGGAAGCGAGCTGCCGGCAGCCGGGAACCGCCCACGGACGCCGCGAAGTCCCACCACACCGTCGAGCGTCCTCCACGGCGGCAGCCTCCTCGGGCATCGGTACGTGGTCGCGCTCCATGACTGAACCTCAAGTTTCCTCCTATTTTCTAGTCAATGGTAACCATTGTTGAAGTGAACGACCTCAAAAACAATTGCCTGCTGCAGAGCTCCAAGACGCACTCCACGGCAACGAGCTTCGTCGTTCCACGCAGAAGGTCGTGCGCATCTCCTCGTCTTGCTCCACGACGGGTGTAGCCTTGCACGCAGTACAGCTGAGCAGTATCTAGAGGCAGCAAGAAGGTTAGTTGATTCATGTTTGTGAATACAGTGCATGAATTGATTTATACTGATTCGCAGCACATGTGCTCCTTAAACAGCACTTGATTTACTAGATTCCATGAGCATCACTTGATTTACTGAATTCCATGAACAACACTTAATTTACATGTTAAGCATTGATTTAATTTCAGTAAATGAATGATAAGTCCGAAAATTTCTATGTGGCATGTCAAATGTAACACAAATCAGTTAGTTCATAGACTTTCTGTTTAAAACTATTTATTTTTTTCTATAGCGGCAGGAAGTCCCCAGCTCTTCGATGTTATTTCCTTAAACATGCTGAAACATCATTTTCACTAAATAAAATGCAAGCTTGATAGAATATTGATGCATGTGGAAACAATCTTGCTTCTGTGTAAAATTTGTAGAAAAATAAAGAGAACTCCAGTAGAGGTGAGGCCAACACTGAATAATGTATTTCTAGGATGTACTGTACGCACTAAAATTGCACCTATGTTCAGAATGATTGAGTACAATTTTACTTTTATAAGTTTGTATCCACCATTGCAGTTTTAACTTAGAAGCATGTTTAATTTGTCTATTAACTTAAAAAGATTGTTTCCTCAGTGCCTCCACGAAGGCCCCCTTGCCCGGCCTCCGCAACAACGCTTGGTCGCCAGCTAAAGTACGTGCTCAGCCTCGTGGTGCGGTCTGCCCTCACACCTCCTCCAAGTGCTCCTCCCTACCCGAGGCACCCCTTCTTCCCCACCTCAACATCGGCTAGCATTCAAGGTATGCCGCTTTAAAATTTCCTTGTGTTTGATTGTAGCTTTTGAAATGGTGCAAACTTGTTGATTTCGGTTTTTTTTTTTCTTCAATGTTTAGATGCTCCTCAGTGTTGTCAGGTGCAAGACGCTGCAAATTGAAGGAAGAGAGCAATCTGTACCAGAATTCTCTTGCGAAGACGCAACCGACCAGAATATGTTGAACTGTTTCGTCTTCTTGATCACATAGGACACACTGAGATGGGTGAGGAAGACCTCTCTTAGCTTGGAGATATTGATGATTTTGCATGTGAATGTTCAGCCAATTAGAGAGGTGGAATGGAAATATCTTTAAAAACTAACTTATGACTAATCTATTAGTCCCTATTCTTTGTTCAGGCCATATTGCTAATTCAATGTGGTTCCAGGGTTTTCTGAAAAAAATAACCATCCGTGAGTCATGACTGATCATCTGATAAATAATGGTTACCAAGTTGGAAATATATATATGATGTTAGCAAGTGCACGCCTGGCCAACTACCTTATTTGCCTTTAAGGATGGTAGCTGAAGAATTCATGTAGGTGCCAACATAAAACCTTTTTGTTTGTGGAAGAGATGATTTGATGTTTCTATTCTGTTCCTAGGTTGGTTGAGAACATAGTCCTTGTTTATCTTGAAGAGTAGGAGGGCAAATTAGTATTCAGTTTTTTTGGTGTAGTATGTTCCTAGTCAAGATAAATTGTGTTATAAAGGTGTGTATATATCTTGCTGGCACTTGTATTTCAGTGGGAATTCCACGCAGGCAAGTAGGATAGGTTGAGACTCACTTATTAACTGAAGTGTTTCCAATATGTGTGAGAACTATTATTTTTCTTTGCATGAATATGGAACGGAAATATGGTTAAGAGTTATATATGCATGGCGAAATGAGTTCAGCTGGTTTGGTTCATCATGGAGTTGTGGCGTTATCTGACTAACCTATTTATATGAGCAAGCGATCACATGTATTATGTATATGAGCTGCTTGTTTTAAGGGAAAAAAAAGAACTATGCATGGGTCGTTTGGGCTGGGAGAAAGTGAAGTTTGGAAGCTAATGATCACAAATAAATCTAAGGGGGTTGATATAGTGAACCTGAGTTTGAATTATTCTGTGTCATGTTCTCTTAGTCTGAATTATTCTGTGTTACTTTTCATCGCAAGATATCTATTATTCCTCAGTTTCGCATCTGATATTTGCCTTCTTTGTCTATCATGATCAAGACTACTTAGGTTCTTTTTCCTTATTTTTGGTATATCTGAAACTTAGTTGTTTCCTCAACTTTTTCCTACTATGAAGTGTTGTGAACAAATAAGTAACGTGCAAATGTTGTTTTCAGGGAGACAAGTACAATGATGAAGAACCTGATGCATTGGATTTATTAAAGGAGTGCCATTATTACAAGAAAAAGAAAGGATATACACCTGCTGTACAGTTGGCTATAGTAAGACATTTTCTTTCAAATGGTGCTCTTTCAAATGTTTTTACTGCTAGCTATCTCATGACCTTGAATTGTTTGCATGCTAGACTGAAATGAAAAACAAGATTTCTTCACCTACAGAAGGCGAACAATCTAATTCCGTGACTCAAGTTGTAGTTGACGTGCTGGCTGAGAACACCAAAAAGAACCAGTTGCTTCAGAATGTGGGGATCCAAAATACCCGTCTCCTATGCACAAGACCTTGAAGCACAACTGGAAGCAGAGAAGAGGGAAAAGAATGATCTGTCAAGGCAAGTGGAGGTGCTGTCGAAGCAAGTCGAGGAGACAGAACAAGGAAGAATTAGAGACTGAGAGGAGATGACGAAGAAGTTTGATGATTTGGAGGCGACATTTGAGCTTCTGCTCTCTTAGATGCAACCACCTTAGGGTAAGTATAAACATTTTGGTCTTATTTGAGCAGTGAAGAGTTTTTTCCTTCCACTATTATTCTATACCCATGTTTCTTTGCTTTCTGGAAGAAAACAAAAACGGTCTTTTTTATATGTAGAGAAGTCATGTAGCTACAGTTTTTGAGATCAGGTAATTAATCACCAAGTAGATTGTATTAATAAAGAGATAAATATAGAATAGCTGGTCATGTCGCCATTTCCATGCCCTGAGCTATAGTTTCTTGGATGTAAATTCCTCTTACCATAATCTTTAGCTTCACAGTTTTGAGTTGAAAGATGAGATAAGATGAATTGTTATACTGACACTACTGACCTTGGAGATGAAAAATACTATAAAATGCTTGTTTTGGTTTCTGAGTTTGTGCAACTGCTGTCTAGATTTCTAAGTTGTTGATTATCAATATATTCTGCAAAAGCAATATGTGGTAGCCTCTCGCGTTGCCCAAAATTTTCATATCTAGTGGTTTCTTAGCTGCATACTTTTACCGATCTGCAAAACAAAGTTTCATCTCTTATGTGTGGTTTGATACACAAATCGATCACAGAGCAGACTCGTCGTGATTTAGTGATCAAGGTCTTGTTTTGTTACAGCTACAAGTCCTGGGAGGGCACACCATGCTTGATTTTCCACATTGATAAGGGTTAACTTCTGCTTAAGTGTTATTTTATTGTAGATAAGTTCATAACATTTTATTTTAATCACAGTAACTACGTTCTTTGCTTCAAACCAGTAGTTTGCTACGCCTCCACACATCACTCATGCCAGTCTGTGATGTGTGCTTGTTAACTTCTTTCCTTATCCGATTATGATGCATTTAGTTCAATATTTCCTAGAGCTGCTGACCTTTGGCGCTGTACAATATTTTTGTCATAGTTTTCCCAGGTACATATTGCCTTTCTGTACTAGGTCTCCATGCTGTAATTTAGTTATTTCAATCTGAATATTTGGCCAGTCTTAAGTCATGATCTGATCGACTTCTTCAGGTCTGGAAATTTACGGTTGTTTTCTGGGTGAGGCTGCAGCTACGAAATTCTCTGTTTCTCATGCATGCTTAGGATGTCATGGCTCCATTTAATCTGTTTCTCAAGTGGTAAACATAATCCTCTTGGCTGAATTGCTTGACGATGACATAACTCTTAGCAGCTAATTGATCTCTTCATGCTGCATAGCATAGTGTGGGAGGAAACAATTACAATTGCATATTGTGTCAGACTAATACTGAAGAAACAGCCTTCCACTTGTTCTTTGAATGCCAATACAGCAAGGATTGTTGGGCAGTCCTTGGAATTGAATGGTATACAGATCTTGAATTCTTCAAGATGATGGAGGAGGCTAAGAAGCAGTTCACCACCATATACTTCATGGAAATCTTCATCCTGGCAGCATGGCACATCTGGAAGCAAAGAAATGGACTCATTTTGGAGAATAGAATTCCAACTGTACAGTCTTGGTGGCTTGCTTTTGAGGAGGAAGTCAAGCTGCAAGTACATAGAACCAACAACTCTGTTAAGGATCACATCCTTTCCTGGCTAGATGGGGTTTCACCGCAGTTTTCTAACTCTGCCTTTCCTGTATAGTTGTAGTTAGTTTTTCTTTGTTGCTTGTCTTTTTATTTGTTTCTGGGCCTCTGGCCCCTGTACAGTGTTTTGGTTTCCTTTGGTTTTTTTTTAATATATGCAGTGGGAGACTCTCCTGCTGTTTCCACGTCAAAAAAAAAAATAGTGGACTCGTGTTTATCTAATCATTATAATATTTTGCCCTTTCTCACTCAATGGATGTTGTCTGATACATGCTTAGCTTGTCTAATCTAATAATTTAGTTGCCTTGCATAATTTTACATCTACTTTTTTTCTTTCAGTTCACATACTCCTTTGTTTATCCTTAGTGGGTTCACATCCAGTTCTGGCTTTGTTCAGTTCACAATATGAGAATGCATGCTAGCTACTATTACTGGTTAGAGAACTTAATAGCAATATGAGCAATGCAGCCTTGTCTAAACAGAGTATTATCCTCTGTCTTTTTAATAGCTAGAAAACGCTGGTAAAATCTGCTGTAATATTTTGTTAGGAGTTTTGAACTTTTCGAAATAACATATATGTAGTACTACGACATCATTTTTTATTTAAGCACAAGTGATAAGCGACAATTTCATGCAAAATAAGCCAAAGGAATGCTTTTGATAACTACAGTTTCAATTCAGCAGCTCTAATAGTGTCCGTGATGTAGTTTCGGTTTTTTATCCCGTTTCTATTGTTTTCTAGTTTCTCTGAATTCCACCTATCTGCTATCTTCTCCATGCTTTAATTTAGTTATTCCTTTTTAATCTGAACATTTTCGCTGAGACTTGGTTCGGTTTTTTTCCTTGATCTGATGGACTTGTATAATGTGTTTTCATGCATGTGCCGTCGTGGATTTTGCAACTGATGCAACAGGTGATGCTCTCTGGTAGGACTCGACAACAAACTTGGAGCTGATTGCAATACTTTTTCTTTTTTGTGTGCTGGAGTGGCATAAGTGTTTTGGTGGATTTCTTGTTTGATGTGATGCTGGATCTTGAGACATTGAATGTGATGCTGGATGAAAACTTTGAGACATTGGATGTGATGTGTTGCTGGATAGAAAACTGCACGGTTTATATGTGATGTGATGCTGGATGAAAACATTTCGTGTCTGTGATGTCAGGATGACAACTTTCTTTTATGTGATGAAAAGATTATGTACGTTGTGCTGGATACAAGAATTGGCTCTGCACACTTTATGTGCTGAAATAGAAATTTTGCTGTGAACATGGGCTACATGGGTTGATACAAATATTGCAGTGTACATGGGCTTTATTGGCTGTAACAGATTTTGTTTTAGGCGAGCTGTAAAATAATTTCGAAATAAGCTGTGAAAAAATGGGTGAAAATTGGCGGGCTACCTGTTATATGGGCTATAAACTAATAGGCCTAAGTGGGCTTTTAAAGCTCTGCCATGTAGATGGGCCAAAAGAAATCTGTCATTCTAGCTGGGCTTTCAAAGCTTAAGCAAGCTGGAAACCGTAGCAAGAGGAAATTAAAGTTAGTCTATTTGTTTTATAATAAGTGTCATTTTAGCTTTGCACACGAAATTTAAGAAGATATAAAATAATAGAAAGCGGGCTGAAAACGATGTGCAGTGAAGGAGAAAAGAGATAGAGAAAATTTGCATGGAGAAGTGAGAATGACACTTAGTTTTGAAAAACTGAGTGATGCTAGAATGACAATTAAAATGGAACGGATGAAGTACTATGCACCTTCCGAAGCTTGCAAGCCTTTGATGTGGCACCTCCTGAAAAACATAAAGGCACTATTTTTTTTTCAAAAATGTGCAAACCACATATTTCATCAAAAAACGAAACTCTTACCACATCGGACCCGAATGTCAAAAGAAACAAAGAAAAAAAGAACGAAAAAAAAATACTGGGTCCAGATAACGATTCAGAAACAAGATAGATACCAGTGCAGCGTTGCAATGCTGTAGTAATTTTATATCTACACATCGATGGTGGCCGCGAAATCCTTCGAACCCAGTTAGGGTACAGTATTTTCTGCAATTAATTAGGCAAACGACAAGCAAGATAGAGCTGAACTGCCAGCACCAGCATCAGCTCTTTATGTGGCAACATCGGACGCAATTATGATCCGGATTAGGTTAGCTAACTTAAAAGCCAAGCTAATTAAACAAAGCGCCCAAGACATTCCCCTTGCCCAGCCAGCTGCCCTATCCTACTACAAGTGGCTGGCTGGCGTCGTTGGAACGTCCCCGCCCGATGATATTTAAAATCTAATCATAGCCCCGGTAGTAAGCAAATCAGACGGCCGTGCCCGCGCCAACTCCAATGATCACTTGCTGGGATTCTCGTTAGGTATACGTACGTACGTCCCGCAGGAACAGAGCGACGGAGCTGTACGTATCATGGTGATGAACAATGTCGCGGAGCAGTGGATTGCAGCTGACGGTCGAGAAGCCGGCTCGTATCTGTCGAGGTGTTTCCACGGAGACGATTTGTAGTGGCACATGGACGTTGGCTGGCATGTAAACATTGTGATACAGTAACAGAACAAGGTACGGCCAACATATTTATAACCAGACCGTAGTACTTCATGTGTACTCAAAGCAATTCAGAAGCATATCAAAGTACTGTACCGCGCCTGTAATGTTTCGCGTAGTACTGTACTTACTGTGCTGTAACAACGCTTGTCACGTTCCTCGCAAAAAAAACAACGCTTGTCGCGTTGTAGCGGCCGGGCCCATGAGAGGAGCCAGGCAGGTCCGTGTGTCCCAGGGAGGGCTGTGGTGTGGGCCCCGGGCGGTGCCTATTTCTTTTTTTTTTTTTGAGATTACACAGTACAATTCAGACACTCACAACGCACGCACACTCACCCCTATGAACACACGTACGCAAACCCTACCCCTATGAGCATCTTTGAAGACTGAGCCGGCAAATTCAGAGATACGAAGTCACCACTGGCGCCTCGCTGTCGACGGGAGCGTCGCCTACCACTGAAAGCACAAATGCCTCGCTGTCGACGGGCGGTGCCTATTTCGGCCGAAGCAGAGAACAGGCAAAGGCGCCTGCCATTTCTTCAGACGCCGCTGCGACTACGCACGACGACGAGGAGCAGAGCAGAGGCGCCAAAGCAGAGAGGCCGGTCAAACGGAGGAGACAGACGACGTTGGCTGGCTGCTGCCGCGGCGCGCGTGACGTGCTGCGTCCGAGCCGAGCCTCCTCCTACGCTTTTCTTGCCTTTTCCCTCGTCGTCAGCGTCGCAGGCAGAGTACGCAGCGCAGCATGATGTGTGTGGGCAGCAGCAGGCGGTGGAGCATGGCTTGGACTGATGGTGTCACTGACTGATTGGCTCCTCCCAGCCAGCTCTGCCATTCCCAGCGGCGTGGCGTGGGACACGGGCACACGGCACGGCCTGCAGGAACGGAACAAAACAAGCGCTCTCTCCTTTTTGATTTTCTCACACTCACCTGCGCTGCACGCTGTTCCTCCAAACCACGGAGTACAGTACAGTACTCGTACGAATCCGTTCTGCGGTTTCTCGCGCATGCAGCGCTGGTAGCACACTGTTTACCAGTCCGCGCCATGCCGTCCTGCATGAGCATGATAAAAGTTCCCATATGTCACAAAAAAGACGGCGTTTCTTCTCCGAGAGCAGATGACCGTTGGGGACCATCGGAGCTGAGCTGGGACTTTTTTCCACTCATCAGGCGTTTTGGAACACTCATGCGTACTATCTGCTCTTCTCTGATGAGCATGCGTTGATGATTAGGCACGACCACACTACACAATCAACAGGAGCGCCCAACTTTTACCACGCCTTTCTCAAGGCACTGGTCCTAACACTGACTCCAACAGGTCATGCAAATGCATATATGCATCTCATTCTGCTACTGTGCATCACTTATTCTTTCTCTAACAGACCATGCAAACCAGCATGCACTTTGGCTACGCAGGAGAGAGGTGATCCAAACTTGCACCTTCTCTCTCCTCAATGCATCCGCGCAGGCGACGGGCGACGGCACGTGGGTTGGCTACGCGGAGCGCGGCACGGGGCGCGGCGACGCGGAGCGCGGCGCGGGCTAGGCTCGGGGCGCGGCGGCGGAGCAGGGTACGCGGCGTGGGACGACCAGCGCTCCTCGCACTCGACCCAGGCGCGCGGCGGCGGAGCAGGGGACGCGGGCGTGGCGCGGGCTGTAGCGCGGCAAGCGGGCGCGGGCTGCGGCTGCAGCAGCGGCGAGCGGGCGCGGGGCGGTCTCGATGATGAGCTTGGCGGGAAGGACTGACCAGCCAGCTGCGGCCATGGCGAATTGCCGAGTGGAACCAAACAAATCAACTAATCAACCATTCCACCCTCAAAGCCCCTGTAATTCGATGGCGAGCGCGGCGTCTCAAAGGCGGCAACGACCCGGCCTGCTCCGACAACGACCTCGCCCTCCCCTTCATCTCGCACATGCTGCGCCGCGAGGCGAGCTACGGTACGAGCAGGCACGCGACGGCGGCGGCGCGCGACGTGCGGGACCAGGGCGCGCGCGGCTTGCGGACCAGGGAGGCACGGTGCGCCGCGGCCTCGCGGGCGCGGACAACGCGGGAAGGCGGAGGCGCGACACGGGGAGGCGGCGACGCGTCGCGTGGAGCCGAGGTGGCGGCCATGGCTGCTCGAGGAGAGCTCGATTGGACGAGGGGGATGGCGGGGGCGCAACCTCGGTGATGATGCGCTGCGGAGGCGAGGGAGCGACGACGGCGCCCACCACCTCCCACAGGCGAGCACGTGCGCGGGCCTCGGACGCGTGGTGCGACGCGTCTGGCGGGGCGAAGCGTGCGCGGCGGAGCGCGGTGCGTGGCCCGGGGCGCGGTGCGTTGTGCGGCGCGAGAAGCGGGCGGGGCGCGACGCGTGGTGCGGCGCGGGAAGCGGGGCGGGGGCGGCGCGCGGCGGGGCATGGGGCGAGGGGCGTGGCGGAGCTGTTGCGATGCAATGCGAGTATGCGATTTCTGTTAGAGAAGAGGAGATGGGAAGAAGATGCAGAATACTGTAGATTGAGATGCAATGCTCCTTTTGCCTCTCCAAAATGCATTTTATCGATGGAGTCACTCTTTCTACTCCTGCAGCTGCTAGCGATCGGTCGAGAAAGCGCGCGGGGGCAGGGAATAGCGATCGATCGAGTTGGCGCCCCCACACACCACTACGGAGGATGCGACAAGACCCGGCCAGCTCAGCACAGCTGGAGACGGCTCCGGCACCCCATGGCCGGATGCTGACACCAACGGGATAGACGAATCAAAACGAAGAAGATACCAGAGAAATCCTCTCCAATGAGTGAGTGTGTCTCCCCTCCATGTCATGGAGTCACCTCATCATCACTTGATTGCAGCGAGTTTCGGGCAAATTGGAAACCATTGCTGCCGATAGGTTTAGCAAAAGATCGTGAAAGGAGCAGCAGCTGGCGCGAGTGACCAATCGGCCTAGAAACGAGCGGCGTACCAGCATGCAAAGGAGCCAAGATATATATGGAAGCATCACTTAGTACAAGTAGCAAGTCGTTAGTGGAAATAATACTCTCCGTTTCATATTATATGCAGTTTTAAGTTTAAACACGATAACTAAGACGTGAAAAAAATGATGAGCCCAGAAAACAATGAGAAGTGAAAACAGAAAGAGATAAAGATAAACACAAAAAACGATGCACTATGAAGTGGAAAAAATGCATTAGAAATCCTTGACAAAAATTTAAATGCTAAAACTATCTATAATATGAAACTGAGGGAGTACTACACAGCAACACGGCAAATGCTTGAGGCTGAATCACTGCATAGACTACTGATAATGGTTTAGACAGAAGGTTCTCGCACCGATGATGCTCATGGTCACTACATAATTCATAAATAGATAGAAATAGTACATGATGACGATGGTAGAGAGATGAAATCCGCTCGACAGATCGATCACGACACATGATTACAGGAACTACACCCAAATGCTCGCACAAGGCGTAACGCAGAGAGCTGCTGAAACAAAACGACCAGCGGCACAACTCGAATGAATGACACAACTTATTTCTCCTCACCAGCCAGCCTCTCCTCTACTTGACAGAGGTCGCCGTTGCTTCAACACACGCTCCGGCCTTGGATCCTACGCGTTGCTCCTGAAGGAGCCGAGGGCCTTGATGGCGCCGGCCCGGAGGATGTACTGGTGGTAGAAGGCGGCGATGGCCGCGCCGACGAGGGGGCCGACCCAGAAGATCCACTGCAAGTTCACCATCTCATCGTCAGATCAAAGGCGGCAAGTAATTGAGTTCGGAGAATGCAGTGGGAAGCAACGATGATAATGCACAAAAACAAGCAGCAATAACAATGTACCTGGTCATCCCAGGCCTTGTCCTTGTTGTAGATGACGGCGGCGCCCAGGCTCCTGGCCGGGTTGATGCCGGTGCCGGTGATGGGGATGGTGGCCAAGTGGACCATGAATACGGCGAAGCCGATGGGAAGAGGCGCCAGCACCTGAAAATTCATATATGAACAAACTTTTAATACTCTTGTCCAAGAACAGGCAAAGCAACAAAAATCGCACTAGCTACTTTCATTTTCAGTGTACATACAATCCGTTCATCTCCTACAAACAAAACTGCGCAACCTCTAGTGATGATAATGCTACTGTACTAGCCAAACTGAAGTACTACTACCCGACACACGCAACATCTTTTTTCAAGCCGGTCAGCATCAGGAAACTATTTTGTGAAACGTGACCGACCAATTAGTGGCTGCCTAAAGTTGTCGCTGCCCCTTTCTCCAGGGAAGAAGCTAGCAGAACAAACAAGGGGCGTGACCGATCCACAACAAACCCTTTTCACCCTTTGGGTTCAGTGGCCTGTTGGTTGCCTTTTGCCTGTTGGTTGCCTTTTGGCTCGGTTGGCTCGGTGGCGTTTCACCGATCCACCAAAGTCACCACGGCCACGGCACCTGGTTTTGACAGGTCCTCAGATCACCTCGTGCACCGCGTGCACCGCAAAGCACCCCACAAACACACCTCACGTTTTGTCACCCCGCAAGTGTCCTCCTCCCTACGAAAGGGATGGCCACTAGCCACCACAAACTTTTCAAAACTCGTAACCACTCCACGAATTTTTCACGTAGCCGCACACACGCATGCACGTGCTGCAAGAACGAGAGGGAGAGGTGAAAACTTCTCATGCGTGTTCAGTTTTTGGTGGTGTACGTACCGTGCCCCGTGGTCCTAACACGGCCATAATTGAATCGTAATTCACGGCAAACATGTTCAAAGATTTGAAAGATTTTCGAAAACGGCGGGAGGCAACGGATGGGTACGGCGAGAGGCGCCAATAATTCATCCTGGACGGGATGTAGGCTCACATGGCCATGGGACAATAGTATAGGGGAGTAATTTGTTTGTTGCTGGGTACTCCTACGTGTTGCACGGACCAGACCCTCCTACGTGTTAGCACGGACCAGACCAGCTCACCCAGACAGGATGCACCGCATGGACCATGCCCTACAATGCACGGACCAGACCAGCTCAGCTTTTCACACGCTGGGTCCCACGTGTGCGCCCCCATGAAATTTGTTACTACAGTACCGTCACGAGCGTCGGGATGGAGCAGTAAAAATCCCGAGGTTTCCAGATAGGGCGAGCAGGTTTGAGCAGAGGCCCGCCCCCTCTCCTTCTCGTCGCCATATCTGAAATCTTAATTACCGGGTCGGGTCATGGCTCGTGATGGTGACCTGGAGATGATACTACTACCGGACACTGCTATGGTGGTTGAATGTTCGAGCAATTTTGTATTAATACAGTCATTACCAACTCTACGGCAGGTTAGTGCTAATGTGCTCCATGAAAATGACCTTAAGCAGAGGCATAAGCTAAACACAGTTAACTCTACTTTTTGGAGCGAGGTGAACCACAAGTTGATCAGTAAATTTTATTAAGATCTACTATCTTTGTAAACTTCCACACCTAGACTTGCGACCGCTTAGAAACAAAAGGAACCATCAGTGAATCTTTTCCGACAAAAATGAAAAATATACTACGCATAGCTAGTACTTCCTCCCTCCATAAATATAAGCATTAGTTGACTTTTAACTAACTCGTTTGACCACTCGTCTTATTTAAAAAAGTTGTGAAAATACAAAAACAAATAAACCATATTTAAAGTATATTTAATGATAAAACACGTCATAATAAAATTAATAATATTTACATAATTTTTTTAATAAGACGAGTGGTCAAACGAGTTAGCTGAAAGTCCACGAAGCCTTATATTTATAAAAAGTAGTTATGTTCTCTGTAATATACTACGTATTCTGCTCCAGCTCTTTTTCAATTCAAAGAGAAACAAACTGGATATTCCCCTGCTTTCTATATTGCCCATCCGCCCAACCCTTTCTTTCTTCTTTCCCCGAAAGGAATTCGTTTTCTTTTTGTTCATATGTACCATTCCGTCGGCATAAGACGAGACATGCATGTTAGCTTCACTTAACTCGCAATTAAGCTCAGTAACAAGCTACGAGTACTAACCCAGATCCTAAAAAGGCGAGAAAAAAGAAAGGAGGAAGCCATATGTAGCTAGCTTGGGACTGCGTGGGATGCTCACCGGAACGTGGGAGTCGCGTGCGTTGCGCTTGGGGTCGGTGGCGGAGAAGACGGTGTAGACGAGAACGAAGGTGCCGATGATCTCGGCGGCGAGCCCGGTGCCCCTGGAGTAGCCGGAGGCGAGCTCGTTGGCGCCGCCGCCGTACCTGACGAAGTAGGCGCTCTGGAACGCCTTGACAAGCCCGACGCCGCACATGGCGCCGAGGCACTGCGCGACCATATACAGAATCGCGCGCACCAGGGAGACCTTCCTCGCCAGGAAGAGCCCGAACGTCACCGCCGGGTTGATGTGGCCCCCCGAGATGCCGGCGGTGCAGTAGACGAGGACGAAGATCATGCCGCCGAACGCCCACGCGATGCCGAGCACGCCCACGCCGCCGCACGCCGCGTCGGGGCCCGACGCGGTCGAGTCGGTCTGGTGCTTGTACCCGATGACGGTGGCGACGGTGATGTAGAGGAAGAGCAGCGTCGCGATGAACTCGGCGATGACGGCGCGGTACAGCGACCAGGAGCCCAGCTCCGCCGCGTCGATCAGCGGCGCCGGCGGCGGGTCCGTGTAGTCCTTGGCCGCGAACTCGCCGCCGCCGGCCCCGCTCTCGATCACGTCGTCCTTCGCCATCGAGCCTCCTTGAGCTTGGTGGGCTTGGCTTTGCTCTTTGCTCTCGCGACAAGGAAGAAAGAAATGGAGCTGGGGGCTTGTGGATGAGTGTGAGGCGAGGGAGTGAGAGGGAGAGGTATTTATGGTTGGCGGGGAGAGTAGGTAACCGGGGCAGCGCTGCAAGGCTGGGAGTGGGCCGCCCCCTGGCCTCCAGCGCTTTGTTTATTGCTTAATTTCTTCATGGTGATGGAACAGAAAATTGAGCGGCTTCTTTGTTTTTTTTCTTTTCTTTTTATCTGATGATGATGATAAGCTTGGATGGGCTTTTTGTTTCTTTCATTTTATATTTTCCTGTCATCCAGGCGATCTGCCTTTTGGTTTGGTTCCTTGCTCCAAAATGATGCTGATTGGATAACTTGTTGGGGTATGTGCTACAAAGCAAATAAGGATTCCACCCTTATTTACGGCTTTGTTTTTTTATTTTTTTTCTCCCGCGAATAGAAGTTTCCAGGGAAGGAATAGAATCGTATGTAATGAGGGAGAGGAGATGTGGAAGACTGTTCGTTTGCGTGTGTTCGAGAAAAAAAATATTCGGGAAATTATTATAGTACAGTTTTGTATTCAGTTTACGTATTTATGTGAGTAACTTAACCGAGTGAACTTGTGTAATTTGTCTAGTGTCAAATTAGTATTGAACAATAAGCGGCACCCTCGCTGTCACGTAGTATTGGGGTCGGGCGTCACGATAGGGAAGCTCCCGTTGACGAGGAGGAAGATTTTGAGTCCCACTCTAGCGGCGTAGAGCAACTAGGACGGTGTCGACCAGAAGGAGAGATGCGGCAAGTATCCTACGGTACAAATGTAGCAAATATCCTCTGGTGTTATGTACCTACAAAATAGACCGATTTGGAAGAGTACGTGGTATTGGGTTCAATTTGCCATTTCACAAGAAAGTGACCCAGCTAGAAAAACGTAGCAAATGCATTGGCCTAATTAACCTTTTCCTATCTAGTGTCAAATTTTGAGTCCACTGTAGCGGCGAGGGACATATCGCAACTTGAGGGGATCTCTGGCTGGAACACTAAAAAGTCGGACAGATAAGAAAATACGGATGGATATACACACCCTAGCTAGTACGGTGTTGATTGGAACCAGAGGTGTATATAAACCCCAAATATGGCCTGTTATGTCTACATTGCATTGAATTTACTTTGCTACTTTCAGAAAAAAAAAGTGACCGAGGAAAATATAATAGTACATCGCAGAAAATAGAAACAAGAAAGATAGCAAAAGCATCCGCCTACTAATCTTCCTATATATATCCGCGAGACGTGCTGCTATTAACTTTCTATTCTGGTACTAGCAGTAGTATGTTTTCTTTTCTCCAGCAACCAACGGTTACACGAGTTTCTGGGAGACGAATACTCACTCATTCTGTTCTGTTGATTCGAAAAAAATTCCGGTAATCAAGTAGAATTCCAACGGCCTTCCTACAATAATGCAGGAGCGTGTGTCCATGTGGTGGAGTGGACGAAACACAACGCAAGACGGCCGGGAGTGTGTGGCTGTCCGCATTTCGATTTCAAGTCCAGTTTTGATTTGCTTTGCTTTTGTTTTTCTTTGAGTATACATACGTATTGATTATGTTATCGCGATAGGTTATGATATGGTAGAGGATTACGTAACGACCATAACCGGTGCGGATGGGATACCCGAAATCCCCTGGACCATGTGGCAGACCGGCGGACCGGGGGGAACAACAACAGCCCACACTCGCTAGCTCATCCCTCTCGCAATGAGTGAGTAAGGTCACCGTGGCTTGCATTTTCCCGTTCGTCAGGCGCGCACGGCCGGCTGTAGCTAGGCTGCTGGACTCGTGGCGCGCATGGCGGATAACCGTGAGTAATTAAAATGGGCAGTTGCGGTTAGCAGCACGACTGGTAGAGAATCTTGGCTTGGCGGTTGAATTATCATCACAGCGAGGGGAGGGGAGGGAGGAGGGCATGGAGGCCGCGCACGCCCGAGCATGATCCGGCCGCAGAAAGCTGCTGGCTAGTGCTCTCCGCGTCGACCTTATCTGATCCCCGCGGCCGCGGCATGCAGGCGAGGCGCGCGCGCAAACGGGCCGTGACGACGCCGCTTTCTATCATCACCTCACCTGCCCCTGCACCGGCTCGATCGATGGCCTAGTTGCGTTGCGGCGGCACGTCGGATGGATGCGCCAGCCTGGAGCGTCGAGGTTCCATGCATCATGCGCCCTTTTGCGCTGGGTGGAGTGCAGGACCAAACCCGCAGCATGCAGCCGTTGGGGTCCCTCCCTAGTTGCGCGCGCGTCGGCCAGACAGACCGATCGATCCGTCGCCACGGCGGGCGGAGGGAGCGCGAGGGATATCGTGATTCGTGGATGGCGTCGCTTCATGGCCAGCTTGATGATGGAGTGATAGTACTACTACGTATCATGGATAGCTAGCCAAGGCAAGGCGTGGCGCAAGTGGCGTCCGCTTGCGGCGGTCACGGCACCAGGCAGGCAGGGGACCAGGCGTGAGTGTCGCGACGGTACGGGAATCGGCGGAGCAGCTATCCGAGCAGCACAAGAACCAAACGGCGTACTACCTCCGTTCCGCAAAGGATGTCGCTATGAGGCAAAATTTTTTTCCCAATATAGGCCATGTTTGGATAGTCTAACTCGGTTAGAGTTAGAGTTACAAACTAACTCTAACTCTAACCCTAAACTAACTCTAACCAAAGAGGTGTTTGGATGACATGGTTAGATTGGTTAAAAATACACCTTTTCAATTATTTGACTCATTTAAAGCTTATTTCCAGCAGGATTTAGTGTGACCAGCTCTTGTGTGGCCTCCTCCCGGTCTCAAATGACACAAACAAATCATGTACACAAATGAAGCATCCAAAACATGATAAATTTTATTTTGTCCATACAAATGAGAAGTCCCACTTAAACATATGAGTCCTCACTAAAGCATAACAAAAAAAAAGTTACAGTCCATGAAACAAAGCATTAGCTATCTCATCACGGAAGCCATTCATGTTGACATCTTCAACAAGAGGTTCGTCTTCTGGCCATGCGGATGCAGAAGAACTAGGCATTGGGTTATAATTTTCATCCGCATCACAGGCATCAAATTCCCTATCTGCAAGTCTGCTATTTCGAATGAAATTATGAAGAGCCATACAAGCTACAATAATTCTAGTTTGCTTGTTCACCGGAAAACTTGGCATGTTCCCCAAAATTTGAAATTTCATCTTCAATACTCCAAAAGATCGTTCAATGACATTCCTAACTTTGGCATGTGCATGGTTGAAGGTTTCCTTCATACCTTTTGGCGGCGGTCCACTATGCCATTGCTCCACATGGTACCTTGTACGTCTATATGGTGAAAGGTACCCCGGCCGGTTTGGGTACCCCGCATCAACCACATAGAACTTCCCTATATATTATGAAAGCCAGGCACACAATGAGAATTAGATAAACAAGTGGTATTAGATAAAAATTGTTATAAGACAACTCAAGTAGCAAACCTGGTGGTGGATGCGGAAATTTGTTCAGATAAGTAGTCACAGCATCTTTAAAAACTCTCATGTCATGTGCAGAACCAGGCCATCCCGACAACACAAAGGTAAATCTCATATCAAAATCACAAACAGCAAGCACATTCTGACTGGTTTCATTGTGCCTGTTCAGATATGGAATTCTCTTACTCTTATCCACCACAACCTTCACATGTGTCCCATCAATGGCCCCTATGCAGTTGTTGAAGTATGGCCAGAATGCTGGATTTTCTAAGGTTGGGTGCACCTCTGAAAATGTTGGATCCTCGGGTACAATTATGTCATGTGCTAATCTAAGGACACATCTCAAAACTCTGGTAAATGTCCTGCTTATTGTCTCCGTAGACCTCCTAAAACAGTTGTCAGCCTGTCTAACTGACTGTTTTCCACCAACAATCCATAAAAACATAGCTAAAGCCTCTACAGATGACATTCTTGTAGTGGACTTCAACCCATATGACTCTACCAAAGTACTATACAGCCTGTTAAATAAAAGTCTCTCCACCCTAAACATGTTATAGCATTGGGTATCTCGGGCAAGTGTCTCCATGACCCAATCAATACCAGATTGTCCATTGACCCTCTTAGGGAGCTTCACAAAGTAATTGTCAGAGTACATACCCAAGATAGGAATCAATTGCAAGAGCACATTCTCGGATTGCACCAAATTATTGCGGCACATGGACATAATCTCATCATCACTAGTGCTGCCTGCATTATCTTCTTCCTCCTGGAACATGGGCCATGATCTTCTTCCTGGTTCAACACATGTAACAATACAAATTAGTGTCAGCCCATAGATAATGTGAAAACAAGATTTGAGCCATTAGAAAATTAAATTAATTCAACACATAGATAAAAGGTTCAACACATAGATAACACATACATAAAAGGTTCAACACATAGATAAAAGGTTCAACACATAGATAAAAGGTTCAACACATAATAAGTTCATCACACAGATCCTAACTACTCTAAGTTGTTGTCCCTGCACCATTTCTTGAAGTAACCCAGCCTAAGGTCAGGGGTTAATTCGCCACAGAAGAACTCCCGTTGGTACTCTGATTGGAACAGCTTGGACATAGCATAGACAGAGTCAACGGTTTTCTCAACACCACACTCAAATGCCAACTCCTGACACCTCTTGACAGAAAATGCAGCCTTCTCAGTCGCACGTTGTTGAAGTTGCTTAGTATTGAGTGCAACAGACTCTTTGTAGGTAGTGGCTATTTCCTTCACATACTGCACCATTGGGCTCTTGCTTTTCTTTACTGGACTGGTGCAAGTGCTTATTGTGGTGCTGCTAGATGACCTCTTGTTCCTCCTGTTCCTCTGGCTACTTGAACTTGTAGGTGTACCTTCATATTCCTTTTCATCTTCTTCCTCTAGGTTGTCACCATAATCGTCTCCCGGCACAAAGGCTGTGCTTCCATCCATAGTGCATCCTCTGAAAAGTTGATCTAGCAACTCCTCGTTTGCTGGAGGACCCAACTGCAACTTCTTCAGGTATGGTTTCTTCTGCAACATTAGAAGATGAGAGAAATAAATCAGTAAATCTTTCAAATAATAACTATAAATCAATGGTCTTTCAAGTGAACATTATACCAATGTGTTCATTTTCCAGAACTCGGAGTCGGCATCAATGGATCCATCTGGATTCCTCCCCAACCCTGTGTGCGCTTGCATGTATCGCCAGAAAGAGTGGGTGTTTTTTAGTATGACTATTTGGTTCTTCACCTGTTCACGGCTATACACCAACCCCCTTTCTAGCAAGTAAGCCGTCGACAACGGCTTGGTACCTTTCAGCAGTCATTTGTGCACCATTATATGTTCCTGCTGCACGTTGCTCTATGCACAATTGCAACAAACATGCATTAATACTATCATTCCAGTGGGCTCTTTTGGATTGGCTCACCGGGGGACCTCCGGAGCTCGCTAACTCCTCGACATCATCCTCCAATTCGTCGTCAGCAATGTCGAAGGGAATGCCAGAGCCGGATGCGTGTCCACGGCCAGCACTGCTCGGTGCCCTCGGCGCGCGGGGACGCGGCGGCACTGCACGGCTACGGCGGCCAGTTCCCGCGCCGGCCGAGTTCGCGCGCTGCCGACCGCCGCCACCTCCCCGCGACGACGACCCGCCAATGGACAGGCCATCGTTTCCTCTTCCGCCACCTGCTGCCGCTGACGAGGACCCGAAGTTGAGTTGTCGTGTTGGTGGCGGCGGAGGCGCCCATCCATCTCCAGAACCGGCACGAGGTGGCCGATAGGGAGGGAGCCGGGAGCCCCTCACGCCGCCATGTACGAGCTCGTCGTCGTCCCCCTGGAGGTAGGCTCCGTAGAGGCTAAGCCCCGGGAAACCCTCCGCCGCCGCCGCTTGCGAGTTGAGGTCCAGCCCAGCGCGGCCACCGTGGTTGGTTGCCGAGGGCTGCGAATCCCATGCGTCGAAGCCGTCTCCGTCCATTGAGGATGAACGCGACGTGATATATCCTGCATATCAAGGAAAATTAAATGTAAAAGAGGGATCCATAACAACCATTTGTTTTTATGATAAGAATCTACAAATCCATGGCGACCTGTACGTGAATTACAGGGTAACATGTGTTTAAGTATGTGGGACACAATGGTTTTCTATAGCGAATACATTTGAAAACAGGCATAAAGAATGTGCCAAGAATTGTATTATGATCAGTAAAATTATATCTCGAAGTTCTCAAAAGTATCGAAAGATCACTATCAGGTTGACCGGTCGACCTCTACTGTACCCTTAACTGATTAAGTGACGAGATACCTCGCAAACAGAAACTTCACACTGAATCAATATCGGCATCCATGCTCCCACTAAAGCACATACATAGAGACTACTTCTATGTTTCATTAGCATCGCACAATTCACTGGGAACTCACATTCGCAAGGCAATGTCTTTGCAAACAGCCAGCTCAGTACACTTTCCTCAACAGAATCGGGTCCCACCTCAGCCATTAAGAACTTAACTTAATCCTTAATAAGGCATAATACAAGATGAAGTGTAAACGAAGTGCAGTACTAAACTAAAGTTCATGTAGTTTCTTATGCAATAGTACTATAGTCATCGATGCAGATTATTAAAGGAATTATCATGCAGTCTTAGGTGAAACCAACCATCACATTGTGCCTTTCAATTGATCAAGAAAAGTTATATTCAGTTAGAAGTTGACAAGCACCATTACCTATTGATATTTGTCTACGCAATCATTTATAAGCAATGTAACTTCAGACCGGCCGGCACGCTGGCGCGCGGGGCGCGCACGCCGCACGCCACCACCACCGGCTGCGGCATAGCAGGGGCCGCGGACGGAGTCGCCTGGGACGGCGCCGGGGACGGGTCCGGCTCGGCGTCCGTCTCCTCGCCCTCGCTGGCGCCGGGGAACCGGAGGCGCTCGCCGTTCCGCCGGGAGACCTTCACGTACAGCGGCTTGATCTTGTTCAGGTACTTGAGCACCACCTCCTTCGCGAACCGCCGCTCCTCCGCGCTGATCGCCGCCGCAGACGCATCCTGGGGCGGCGCGGCCTGGACCGCGTCGGAGGTGCGCGAGCTGTTCTAGCGCGCGTGAACAGCGACACCGGCTGGATGGAGCGCGGCGGCCGCGATGGAGGGCGGCGGGGGATGGACGGCGGCTTCGCGGCGGCGCTGGGGCTTGGGGGCGAATCGGCGGCGGCGCTGGGGTTGGGGGCGGCGAATCGGAGGAGGCTGGGGCGGGGGCGGGGAGGCGCGCTGGCGCTTGGTGGAGGCGAATCGGGGGGGGGGAGGCGGCGAGCCCCCCCGGAAGCGATGGAGGGCGGGAGGGCGGCGATGGGAGGGGGATGGGACGCGATGGAGGGAGGCGGCGGCGGCCGGGATGGCGGCGGCCCAGAGGGAGACGGGAGGTGGGGAGGGGATCGGGTGCGCCGGGCTGGATAAGGTTTGAGTGGGTCCCACCGAAACTAACTCTAATAAGCACCCCTCCGTCGGGATAGTTTTTTTTGGGGGGGGTTAGAGGCATCTAACCCAATCTAACCTTCCTGTTTGGAAATTCAAGAGTTAGTTTTGCCTAAACTAACTCATTCTAACTCTAACTTAGCAATCCAAACAGGGCCATAGCTGTCGTTCTCGGCTCCCGATGCCGTCTCCCACCGATTCCCACTAATAAAAAAATGCACACATGGGCACACTCTTTTCCTCTCCCATCTCGCTCTGGATCCTTCCTGGAGTATCTCCATGCCTCAACGGGCCAACAGAAACAGCAAATGCCTTGTGAGTGTCGAGATCGGAGAAGGATTTCAGGCGAAGTGTGGAGCAAGAGAAGACGCGGAAACAGAGCGGGGAGCTCGTAGTTGCTTCCTGCGATGTGGAGCTGGTAGTTGCTTCCTGCGTGTGCTGTGGGAGAAGCTGCCCCCGAGGAGGCCTCCCTTCTCCTTCTCCTTCTCCAGATCCAAATGGCTTTGAGGGCGCGCTGGCTAGGTCCAATGCGACGAGCACCACAACGGCGACAAGGAGCTGGCGGCGATGGCGAACTTGGCTGCGGCGGCGGTTTCCCTCGCGGACAAGCCACGACGACGGCTCGCTGCGGCGGCCTCCTACATCGCGGCCACAACACAACGGCTTGCTGTGGCGGCCCGGAATCGCAGCGACGACGGCAGCCCAAACTCACGACGAGGACGGCTTACGTCAGCAGCGGCGGCGGCCTGGATCCAGAGCGGCCTCCATCGCGGTCTCGCGGCGACGGCCTCCATCCGGAGCTCGCGGCCGCGCGGCGGCTTTCCCCTGCCCGGCAGCGGTGGCGGCCTTCCTTTGGCCTGCAACGTCGGTGAGCTCGGCCAGAGATTGGGGAGGGGACGAGGTTGTGCTAGGCTTGGGTGGGGATGAGATTAGGGAGGGGAGGCGACGAGGACAACGGAATGGTGGCGTAGAAGATCCCAATCTGGCTACTTTCCGTGGTGTATGACGCGTTGGCAGAGGGACCCAGTAAAGGGCAGCAGTGTCATTTGGCCAAGGTCATCGGTTCCTGGGAGAAATGCTAGAACGACAGGTATTCGGGGAAGGAGGGAGTAGTAATTACAGGGTCCGTAGTTTCTAGTGCTAGTACACGAGTGCAAATTGTACGTGACAAACCGTACGCCTCCCCGTTTCGCGCGGTTCGAGGAAGCCGCCAAACTCCCGTTCCCAACAGGACGACGAGAGAGGCCGCGAGAGCTCGATCCAGGACACAGGACGACGGGGGCGGAGTAGCTAGCTAGCCTAGCTGCACATGCAGGCAATCCGATCGATTGTCGCCGCCTCCTGGTCCCGTCCGATCCGTCCAGCTATGCCCGTGTCCTACATACCACCTGTTGTCGCCCGGCCCCGGGACGAACCAAGTTCATTGTTGCGAGCAAGCAGCGTGTCCCGATCCGCGGCCAGCTCCTCCTCGTTCCAACGTTCACCTAGCCTAGCAGTCCAGACCGTTCATTGTTGCGAGCAAGCAGCGTGTCCCGATCCGCGGCCAGCTCCTCCTCGTTCCAACGTTCACCTAGCCTAGCAGTCCAGACCGTTCCGCTGCCAACTCCCCAATCCCTATCCACGCCTGCTGCAATGACGACGACGGCGCCGACAGACAGTAGTACAGCGCGGCCGGCCTCGGACCGCCACGGCGCGGGCAGCCACTCGTTCCGTTAACACACGCAGACAGAGCACGACTAGAGCCACGCGTCGCGCCTCGCCTGGCGCGCCGCAGTTCGTTCGCTTTCCGTCTTTGAATCTTTTCGATTCCCTCACGACAGACGCTCGCACATTCATCTCGTGTGGGCGTGCTGCACAGTAGCGTGCTGTTGCCGGGAGCTAGCCTCTGATCATGAGCGAGCGAGATGGCACAGCGCCAGCCATTATTACTGCTCCTAGATGCTCTGCGTGTCACGCTGCGGCTGCGCTTTCAGATGCTTATGCTCGTTTCTTTTTTCTTCGTTTCTGGCCGCCACGGTGCCCACCTGTCCGACACGCCCCGACGCCCGATCTCGCCGTATCTCGATCCGGTGATCGATGTAGCGCCGGCATCTCCTCACTTCCTCAGTCACACAGATAATCCTACTCTATTACCGCTCCTAACCCAAAACAGGAAAGTTGCATGCAGCTACCAGCGTGAGCTTCGAGCAGAGGACCACCTTTTGTTTAGTTTACTGTTAATTATCTCCGATCCTCTGCAGTGCAGCAGCGCATGTGCGCTCGATGCTGATCATCAATCGCTACTTTAATCTTCCCTCTGTTCGTGTGGCTAAACACGTTCTTCGGAGTATCCTTTGCCACTGGGACTGCCGCTCGCGAGACAGCTCGTCAACATGCCTTGTTGACCCGGCATTCTTCTGCCAACTCCGGTTCTCGTCTCTCTCTTTCCCACAGACACACAAACACAGATGAGGCTGGCTTCCACGCCGGCCACGGGCCTGAGTCACGTTGCATCACCAACCTCACCGTGTTGCAGGCACTGCACGCGCGGAGATTCTTCTTCGTCCCCGCCTTCCTTGGAGCTAGCGTGGCATTTCCTGGCGACCAACACGGCCATCAACAGGCAATCGAGCCTATAGTACGCATTAGTTAACTCACTCCGAGGTGCCTGGGAACTCACGCACCGGTCGCAAAAGCGGTAAGCCGGCTGCGGCGCTAATCTCACGCCGCGGCACGTCACACCGCCGTTGCTAATTCCGGACAAGATCAAGACGCCACGTAGCGACCGGGCCCCTAATAATGACACGCTTTCCAGAACACTCGGCGGCTTAACAATCCATCCTAGTACTACCCTAGCTACGGCCACGCGCCCATGCCGTAAACAGTAATGCCCTTTTGTTAATGTGTGAGCACTGCCCCTCCTACGTACATACGGACATCACTCCCTTAAGAAAAGGTTGGTGTCAGTATGTACTAATCCTCTTCCACGAGTCGCTAGCTGATGGCACACCCGGCCACGGCGGAATCGGCGGCAGCGGTCAAGGTGGAATTTTTTTACCGTTGGTCCAATCTCGGAGTACGGTCGTTTGTCCCAGCAGCTGGTCGCGCCAGCACACTCATCCGTCTGCTGCGAGCATGGCTCAGCTCCACCGCAGCCAGAAGAAAGCCACAAAACACTGGTTGTTGTACTGTTTCAAACAAGGCGTCGACCGTATTTTTCTATTTTTCTTTTCTGCATTCGGTCCATCAGAAATACTAGAAAATAACACCTATACTCTACGGTAGTATTTCCATTTTGTGGCCGATCGGGTTTTAACGCTGCCGGCCGGCGGCCGACGTCGCTGGAGGAGTGACCAAAGAGAGGAGGGTGGGTGAATGATGTTTCTTCACTCGGTTTTCTGCCGCCCCCAACAACTAACCACACAGCTATTCGTAGATTTTATTTAACCGACCACACTACTACTTATTGACATGGGATGTCCTAAGTCCTAAATGCCGCTGCAGATCGATCGTGCACCGCAGTCAGCATCCAACTGATGAGCTAGCTAGTAACATGCTGTTAAGGTAAGGTAAGAATCAGTCGACGTGGCTTTCCCCTCCCTTGCCGGCTTGCCCTGCTTTCACGGCCACGGCACAGGACAGAGCAAATGGAGCGCGGACTCAGCCACCGGCGACGCGGAAAAGGCAGGCGTGCGTGCGAGATCGCTTGCAAGCCAAACCAGGGAGGCACGAGCGCACTTGTTACCGAAAGCTACATCTTGTGGACGGACCGGACCAGACCGGTGGTCATGCGAGTGAACCAAGTCGTCATGTGTGGCTTGATGGACGGATGATTCACCCTGTCTCCTCCAACAAACAACAACGGCCCCGTTTGGATGAGCCCTCTAAAGTGCCCTTTAAAGTTTACCCCTCTAAAGTAAAAAGAATCTTACGATTTAGGGGTACTAAATAAAATTTAATTACAAAACCTTTCTGCAGATAGGCGTTATTTTTCGAGACGAATCTAACGAGCCTAATTAATCAATGTTTTGACACAGTGATGCTACAGTAACCATCGTCTAATCGCAGCTTAATTACCCTCATTACGTTCGTCTCGCGAAATAGAGGGGGGGTCCTGGACTTAGTTTTGTAATTTGACTTTGTTTAGTACACATAAATCGTGCCGGAATTATTGATGTGACAAGCTACAGTACTTTAGAGCCCTATAAACTTGCATCCGAACGCAGCCCAAGTCAGTCCTTTGAACGGAGCACTTGCCGCTCCTGCCAGGATTATATTCCGATCCGATCGGCCGCACGCAAGTGGCTGGCTTCATGATAGAGACAAATCCTCTTGCTAATAAAGCAAGAGCTAACTTTGTAGTGTGTTACTAATCTCCTTCGTCCCAATCCACCGTGCACGTGGATCTCGCGTGTGCTACTGTTTCTGATACCCTAGTGGGTGGGTTTCAAATCGAATGTTCGAAGGAACAACAAGGCCGGAACAAACTACTACCACTACTACAAGTTAATAATATATGAACCTGCAGAAATTCAGAAAGCAAATAATCTGGTATTGGTACTACCGAGCGAGGACGTTTCTAGACGTTTCCAACAAGGAGAGTTCCAGGCGCTACTAGAGAAGAACGGATATGGGAGAGCTCGTGTTATTATTGTCTTCGGCATGGAATCGAAAGCTACGAGTATTAGGGGTCCTAATCGAGACATGCACGCGTTGACAGGCGAGACCGTCTTTTGTGGCTAGCAGACGCACGGCGGTGTGTGTGTTTCTTACTTTTTCTTTCTCCCGTCATCCACGGACCACGGCGCGTCCACGTCAGCGCGTCGCTCTCCATGGCCGGTGCCTAGTTTGGGTCGGGGCGTGGGAAACGTATTTTATGGGCCTCGCCTCGTCCGGCCGGATCCTTTGCGTGCCAGTGACACTATGGATTCTCTTCGTTCTCTCAAGCGTCGATGACGCCATTTGCAAAAGGTTCGAGTTATGTATCACCAGTTCACCACCATATCACAGCTAATGATTGCAAGCTTCTTTTCCTGGCAACGTCGCCATCGCGTTACTTACAGATCATGAGAAGCTGCCCGCGAGCATGATCCTTATCTACTAGTAAAACGTACCGGAAGAACTTGTTGACACTGGAGTACTGGACTCGCCACATCAAAGCACAGAGTCGAATTACTTCGAAAAAAAAAGAAGCAGCACAAAGTCGAATTAGGTGCAGGGGATCGTGGACACAAACTGATCAGTGCACACAAAAAAATTATTACAGCCTGGTAGATACGCCGAAACGCGAGTCCTTCGCTCTCGAAACGTCTCGGCTCTACAGTAGAGAGAGGCGAACGAGAGGCGATTCGTTTCTCCGGCGGCGGCTCTGCGCGATCTCCTTCTCCTCCGGCGGCCCGTAGGGCTCTGGAGGATCGGGAGATCGCCGGAGTTGCCGTCCGGTCTTTCCTTTAGCTGCTTGTATAGAAGTAGGCTAGGTTTTGCCCGGTTTGGGCTTGGTTTCCGGCGTTGTTCTTCGTGGATGGCGGCCGGAGTTCTTTTCTCCCTCCGCGGATCCGGTGGTGGAGGCGTCGGCGACGACGGCGACAGATCCGGTGAGGTGGTGTGGAGTTTTGTTTTGTTCCTCCCTTGTTTCTCTGGTGGTGATGTTCTTGGCGTCGTCGCCGGCGAAGAAGGTGAGGTTTCGTTTCCTCCGATTCAGATCCGGGGGTTGCTTCCTTGGGGAGGTCACCTGTGGAGATGGATTCGTGAGGTTTGTCTGCTTCATCTCTGCGAAGGGGTGGGAGCTTCAGTGTGTCCCCGTGTGGGGGTTCGCTTTTCCGGCCACCGGCTGTGCTGGTGGCGGCGGATTCGTGTTCCTTCCGGTGCCGATGAGGAAGCTGCCGATGGTCGTTCATCGTCTTCGTTGCATCTTGTGAAGGTGACGAGGTGCTCGTTCTTGCGGTTCAACTTGCGTTGGGTTTCCTTGTCTTGCCGGAGTGGAGAAGGCGCCGGGGCATGCTCGCCGGTGAGGAATCGGCGTCATCGCCGTCGCGGCGTTTGGAGAAGAACCTGGAAGCTGGAGTTTTACAGATTAGTCCTTGTACTTGTTTGTATTTCTCTTTTCTTTCAGGGTTCTTTTTGTAAGTTGGGGATGTACTGTGCTCAGTTTTAATATATAATCCCCTCCCTTTTCGCAAAAAAAGATACGCCGAAACGCCACTGGTTCAGTGGCTAATCCTCCTGTGCTCTACCGTGGAGCTAAAGGCAGAGAGAGATCTTGTGTTGTTTGGCACAAAAGTCAGCAACTGCATGCTGCCGCCGCTTCGTCGTACTGTAATTGCACATTTGCCCCGATGCCGGCCACTCAGTTGAGGTGGGTGGGATTCCGATTCCACTGCAGCCAAGTGGTGACCTCTCTTGATCGCGTGCGTGCTCTTCTCATCGTTTGGGTGTGCGATCCTTTCACTCGAACTCTGATGCAAGGCTGAGCTAGTGCTACTACGTAATTAGTACGAGTATCCTTTTTAAGAAAGATGCAGGGTGTCGCTCTCGTCGCGCCCATGGTTTTTTTACGGAAGAAATTGGTCCAACGTACGCGTAAAGTTTTGCAGAGCAATCAATTTCCTATTTTTGGAACTACGAAAAATATGCAGCAGCAGGAAGGATGGGTAAAACTAGCAAGCTGAGATGACTTCTTTCTTTCTACCCACAGTCCAACTTTAGACACAGAAGACTTCTATTGTGGAACAATTCTAAGCAAAGCTTTTACTAGTAGGAAATTGAACGATAGGATATCCCTTGTACTTGAAAACTCGTCAGTGCTAAGTGTTACTACATCTTTCACTGCCACGGTTGAACAGTTGAATGTAAAGTGGCTTCAAAGTTTTGCTAACGTTTTTTTCAGATGCTCTGCCAAGCGTCCTCCCCAAAAACCGCGTCCACTCATCCATAGAACCGTCTCTTCTCCTACCTACACTTGTATGGTCACGTTTTTTTCCTCTGCAAGAACTATGTACCGATAGTAACATATACTCTCAACGTAAACCCTTTCACTATTCTCAACGTCTCCGAGATCAATGATTAGGGGGTATCCGTTGATGTTGGGCCAAAATTAATCGACCTTAACGGCCGTTGTTGTTACAGCTAGCTCCGCACCAAAGATTACAATCTGATCGTCCGTTGGAGCTGCACATGCTTTCAGTTTCAGTTGATACTACATGTATGCCAGTGACATGGAGCTGAATAAGCCTACCACCCAACACAATCAACAGAGGACATTAAGCTACTCCGTTTCCTCTAAACAAGCGCATTAAAATATAAGGCACCAACATAACCACTGCTGCCATATGATAACATAACCGCAAGATATGAGTACAGGACGTACCCAACCATAAAGATAACACAACAGCTGCTGCCATGCCTTCTTGTTCCGAAGCATTTTCCAGCCTCTGGAAGAGATTCGTACGTACTTCTCACCTGTTTTTTTCTCGTCCTCGCATTCAGATCGAATCAAAGCTGCGTGCGCACAAGCGGCTCTCGCAAGCAATGCTCGATCGGAAAGGCCAAAAACACGGCCACCCGCTTGCCAGAACGAACTGCGCGGTCCTTTGGTCGGCAGATTTCTGCACTGATGTGACCATCCGGACATAAACAAGCTCCGTGACAACCCTTACGCACTGCAGACCCTGTTGGAAAGCGACGTTGCAGGAGATATTGAGATTTCAATGCAAGTACGTAGGCCCAATAATGGAGCGGAAACAAGGCGATCCAGAGATATGCTGATTACCACCGGCCATCAAGCTCCAGATGGTACTGGAATCTTCTGCTTTCCGTTGGAACAGTGCGTCGAACAGTGCGGGAAAGGCGGCAAAGACGTAAGCAGATTACTGTCTCGGCCATTTGTTTGGTGGCTATGGCTGTCAGGTCCTCTGACGATGAGATGAACACTCGCCGCCTAATTGAGGTGGTGTTCGGTTCACTTTAGAGGGGTATAAAGAGGTCACATCAAAGATGTCGGCCGTATTTATGTGTACTAAACAAAGTCAAATTACAAAACTAAGTTCAGGACCTCTCATCTATTTCGCGAGACGAACGTAATGAGGGTAATTAAGCGGCGATTAGACGATGGTTACTGTAGCATTACTGTGTCAAAACATTGATTAATTAGGCTCATTATTCGTCTCGAAAAATAACGCCCGTCTGCAGAAAGGTTTTGTAATTAAATTTTATTTAGTACCCCTAAATAGTAAGATTCTCTTTTCTTTAGAGGGGTATAAACTTTAGAGAGGTTTTAGAGGGGGATCCGAACGGGGCCTGAATCAATCTCTTTACAGCTAGATCGGTCTAGTTTGAGATGCTGCTGGTGCTGCTAATGCGCCAGCCTTATCGTATGGACAAACTACTACATTCTCTTTCGGGTACTGCTGACAATTATAGAAAGAAGTCAGCCTAGGATGATAACTTAGCGGCACTGTCTATGGCAGAGACGAGTGTCCTTGCTCATTACAAGGACGTGATTATGTTTTTAAACTTGAGGTGATGAGGCCGCGAGCACTTAGTTTAACTCTTGGCTGGAGAGAATTATTTGGGGCTGAGAGGGACCGGTGAACTAACAGGAGCCGCCAGAACAGTCTCCCGTGGGGGCGTTGGAAATAGAGAATTCTCCTCCTATGGTGGCAGGACTGGCCAGGACGGTGGCATTAGGGCTGGACGAAAAGCTCGTGGCTCGTTAGCTCGGCTCGGCTCGCGACTGGCTCGGCTCGGCTCGTTCACTTTTTCTAACAAGCTGAGCCAGGTTTCTAGCTTGTTGTGTTTAACGAGCTAGCTTAAGCTGGCTCGCGAGCCGTTCGCGAGCCAAACGAGCTCATTGGGAAAAAGGAGAGGCTTGTCTGGTGGAGGTCCATGAGGTTGCCGGTGCCTCTCGCGAGCCAAACGAGCTCATTGAGAAAAAGGAGAGGCTTGTCTGGTGGAGGTCTATGAGGTTGCCGATGTCTCATTTCCCCGTCGCAGCACTCCCCTCTCCCTTCCCCTCCGTCACCGACGTTGCAGCCATCAACGCCAAAGCTCACGGCGAGCTCGTTGTCCTCACCGCTCTTCCCATGACGATGGCGACGGCGGAAGGGGACCGAGTCTACATCCAAACCGCGGATAGGTGGAGCGGCAGCCGATAGCTCAAGCCAGGCGATGCCACCCTCCTCTACCTCACGCGGTAGTGCCATCCTTCCACTTCCTCCTCTCACACGGTGGCGCCGGCTCCCCCTCTGCCGTTCCTCCACATCACCGGCCTCTCACCTCCCTGCTGCCACCACCTCCGCGACGTTGGCCTCCGCCTCCCCGGCCGATGCGTCATGATGCTAAAGAGCGTGAAGATGTACCAGACGCTGTGATCGTTGTCTTCTTCTTTAGGTCGCAGTGGGAGTGCTTGAGGCGAGCGATAGCGAGCTTAACGAGCTGGCTCGCGAGCCAGCTCGAGCTCATAACGAGTCGAGCCGAGCCAGCATTCCAGCTCGTTATCTTAACGAGCCGAGCCGAGCCAGCTCGTTAGGATAACGAGCTGGACCGAGCCGAGCCGAGCCGGCTCGGTAGTCCAGCCCTAGGTGGCATGCTGCGCTCAGTTGTTTGTTTGGTTGCTCTGTAATGGAAGCATTAGGTAAGTTATGTTGCTGGCCAACCGATAAAGATCATTAGATCAACCTATCGAGGATTAACATAATTCTAGCAGTACTAGATAGCCACCTCTCATGTTACGACCCTTTTGCTCTTCAGGTTTGGTTTATTCAACAGTAGGTGATGCCAAAGTCTATGAGCCTACTCGTAGATACTATATCTTTTTTTTTTTTGCTAGGGTCGTAGATTCTATATCTGAATATCTTGGCGCCTTTGATTCCACATCTATGGAAAGGACAGACAAAAATTGTCAATTACACATGCATAAAGGGTATTGTACTGCATTTCATGTACCATTCATATCGTACTAGTACTGAGTATTTTCGAACTCTGAGTCATTAACATTTCCCAAAAGTCATCAAGGATATTTTTAAACGCTGATTCTTTTTCGTTCCTGATGATGTAGGACGAATCCGTGCATAAATAGCCTAGCCCAAGGTAGAGCCGGCCTGGCCCAATCTCAGATGCACCTGATTTGACGGCCCAGATAGAGCCCACTAAAAAGGGCCAGAACGAGAGATGCTAAACCCAATCACCACATCTCACTCGTCTTCCTGATCCACCCACCCATCCGAGGCAAACGCTGATCGGAGCAGCTCATCGGCGGCGGCGGCGGCAGGCGGCGCGAGGGGAGCGGAGGGGCAAGATGAGTGGCACGGTGAAGAAGGTGGCGGACGTGGCGGCGAAGGCCGGCAAGGCGATCGACTGGGACGGCTTGGGCAAGATGCTCGTCTCCGAGGAGGCCCGCAAGGAGTTCGCCACCCTCCGCCGCACCTTCGAGGACGTCAACCACCAGCTCCAGACCAAGTTCTCGCAGGTACCGGATCAATGCTCTCCCGCCTCCTTCAATCTAGTGGTCACCATAGGTTCTGATTTCCTGTGTTCCTGATCAGATTAGCACCAATCTAATGTCGTCTTGGATCATCCTTTTGTTCTTTGAATCAGCACCATTTGCTGTTCGGAAACAGGGGTACAAATCGGCGTTTCAAATGTTGCGATTGGGACTAGTGCACTGCACTAGTCTGGGTGGAGTTGCATAGTCCATATGTATGATGGTATGATGCAACCTCACATTTTTAGACTGAAGACATTTCGACAGATCGGTGAAAAACTCAGGGCTATATGCAGCTGCATTTCCACGCGCAATGTAGGTTCCACAAGTAGCTTGCTATGACTTGCACCGCAGTATTTTAACTTTTAGATTTCATATCCTACAGTTGACAAATCGGATGCCACTGGATTCGCACCATGTAGTAGGTTCTGCCCTTCTGGGTAAAATGTTCCATTTCGTGACAAGGCTGCGTCAAATAGGTGCTGAGTATGCGTTGATTTCAATAACTGTATTGGAATTATGTTAGCTATGAACAAACAGAAAAGGGTACATGCCTACAAATCTTTTTAATTCATGAGTAGCAGCGCAAAGATACATACTATTACACAATGGCCAACAGGATTGGCATGTATTGAATAAATAATTCGATGCGGGTGGTGCTCAGTTGCCGGCCGTGGGGAAGACAGGCATCGATCTCACGACTCGCTGCAGGAGGGGGGAGAAAGAGGCTGGTCTGATCTGAGCAACGACGAGGAGGCTGGCCAAGCGCCATAGGAAGGGGAGATGCAAAGAGGAAGGCCGCTGGTTCAGCGCCGCCATGAGATGTGAGGAGGAAGGGTTCGGGGAGAGAGGAAGTGGCGGCTCTGGTTCCGCATGTAGCAGGCCAGAGGGTCAGTTTTAGGGTTTTCACTTGTTGGGCCAACTGGGCTGACATCAGAACTAGGCTCCAGCAGGCCCAAATACTAGTAAGTCCATTGGATTTTATGAAAGGCTAAGCCCAAAACGTGATATCACCCATGAATAGGATGATCATATGGCTTCGTGCTTTACCGCCGTAAGGCATAAGGCGGTAGTCCATCGCCACACCTCGCCTTACCGCCTTAATAACTATGCATATATGTTCCCCTCAAAAAAACTATGCATATATGTTCTTTTTTTTTTGCTTGCAAAAAAGGTTCTATTGATAAGAAGGGGCACACATAATTTTCTCATCACTTGCATCCCTCCATCTTTATTGATTTGGCCTGAAGCCAGGTCACAAACACGCGAACAACGTTACACTTGTCACACGCACAGCACACACGCGAGACGAACACTTTGCGCTGCAGTCATCACAGCACTGCACACGCTTCACTTGCACTCAAGCTACTACTACTGAATTTAACCAAGCATGCCGG
The DNA here is from genome assembly GCA_012490785.1 of Eragrostis nindensis. Lineage (NCBI taxonomy): Eukaryota > Viridiplantae > Streptophyta > Magnoliopsida > Poales > Poaceae > Eragrostis > Eragrostis nindensis. Next base: position 51,305 of record JAAXCT010002429.1, read on the forward strand.
CGCTCTCCTCTCCGTTCACCTTAAACTTCGTCGGAGGAGGACGAGCCCGGTCGCCGACGATGATCCATCCATGCCTACGCGTTGCTCCGGAAGGAGCCGTAGCCCCTGGCGCCGGCGCGGAGGACGATCTGGTGGTACAGCGCCGCGATCGCCGCGCCGATGAACGGGCCAACCCAGAAGATCCACTGCACAGAATAAAAAATGGATGACGATGTCAGTTCACCGGCGGAGGCCAGCCGACGATTGCTTGCAACGCTGCTCGATGTTCAATGCAGATGCATGTTCTTACATGGTCGCTCCAGGCCTTGCTGTTGTGGTAGACGACGGCGGCGCCGAGGCTCCTCGCCGGGTTGATCCCGGTGCCGGTGATGGGGATGGTCGCCAGGTGGACCATGAACACGGCGAACCCGATGGGCAGCGGCGCCAGCACCTGATCGGAGAGGCAATGCATCAGCTCAACAAGTTCGTGCAGTCACAATTAACTAGTAGTAGTAACTAAACCAGAAGCGGCCATAATCCATTTCCATACCGGGACGTGGGAGTCGCGTGCGTTGCGCTTGGGGTCGGTGGCGGAGAAGACGGTGTAGACGAGCACGAACGTCCCGATGATCTCGGCGGCGAGCCCCGTGCCGGTGGAGTAGCCGGCGGCGACCTCGTTGGCGCCGCCGCCGTATCGCTTGTAGAAGCCGCTCTGGAATCCCTTGACGAGCGCGACGCCGCAGATGGCGCCGAGGCTCTGCGCCGCCATGTACAGCACCGCGCGCACCAGGGAGACCTTCCTCGCCAGGAAGAGGCCGAACGTCACCGCCGGGTTGATGTGGCCGCCCGAGATGCCGGCGGTGCAGTAGACGAGGATGAAGATCATGCCGCCGAACGCCCACGCGATGCCGAGGACGCCGACGCCGCCGCACGCCGCGTCGGGGCCGGAGGCCGCCGAGTCGGTCTGGTGCTTGTACCCGATCACCGTCGCCACCGTGATGTAGAGGAAGAGCAGCGTGGCGACGAACTCGGCGATGACCGCGCGGTACAGGGACCACTTGCCGAGCTCCTCGATGTCCACGAGCGGCGCCGGCGGCGGGTCCACGTAGTCGCGGGGGACGCCGCCGGCCTCCAGAGTGGACACGTCAACCTCCTTGCCCATTACTGATGGGAGATGTTGCTTACTGGATGCTAACTAGCGCTGATCAGTGAGCAAGACCGGACTGCTTGCTGAGGAGATGCGAGTGCTTGCTTGTGCTCTGGTTTTGGGTCTGTGACGATGGGGTGTATTTATAAGAGGCCTAAGCCCTTATGAAAGAAAGGCGGCAAGTATCCTATGGTACAAATGTAGGCAAATATCCTCTCGTGTAACGTACCTACATAATAGACCGATTTGGAAGAGTACGTGATATTGGGTTCAATTTGCCATTTCACAAGAAAGTGGCCCAGCTAGAAAAACATAGCAAATGCATTCGCCTAACCTTTTCCTATCGAATGTCAAATTTTTGATTCCACTGTAGCGGCGAGGGACATATCGCAACTTGAGGGATCTCTCGAACAGTAAAAAGTCAGACAGATAAGAAAATCCGGATGGATATACACACTGTTGATCGGAAGTTACAAGTACCCGCAAGGTACCCAACCCAATATATGGCCTGGTACTTTTGTCTACAGTGCATTGAATTTAATTACTTTGCTATATTTTAACATAAATGTGAGTCACTAATGTATATCGCAGAAATAGAAAAAAGATAGCAAACGCATCCGCCTACTCGCGTCTAGCTTCCTATCTGCGAGACTATAGTGTATATTTTGTTTTCTCCAGCAACGGATACACAAATTTCTGGGAGACCAGCGCGATAAGCTGATCTGTTGTGTTGATTCGAAATTCCGGTAAGCAATTGCTGCTACAATTCCAGCGGCTTCCTGATCTCCTGCAATGATGTAGGAGTAGGAGCGTGTGTCCATGTGGTGGAGTGGACGAAACACAACGCAAGACGGCCGGGAGTGTGTGGCTGTCCGCATTTCGATTTCAACTCCAGTTTTGCTTTGTTTTTCTTTGAGTACATACGCGTTGATTATATTATCGTGATAGGTTATGATATGGTAGCATTACGTAACGACCATATATAACCGGTGCGGATAGCCGGATAGGATACCCGAAATCCCCTGGACTGGACCATGTGGCAGACCGGCGGACCGGGGGAACAACAAGAGCCCACACTCGCTATAGCTCCCTCTCGCAATCAGTGAGCTCGCTAGGTTGATTAGTCACCGTGGCTTGCGGTTTTCCGTTCGTCAGGGCAGGCGCGCGCGGCCGGCCGGCCGTAGCTAGGCTGCTGGACTCGTGGCGCGCATGGCGAATAACCGTGAGTAATTAAAATGGACGGTGGCTGGCGGAGCACGACTGATATAGATAATCTTGGCGGTTGAATTATCATCACAGGGAGCGGAGGGGGGAGGGAGGGCATGGAGGACGCACGAGCATGATCCGGCCGCAGAAAGCTGCTGCCCTGCCGGGCGGGCGGCTAGTGCTCTGTGCGGCGACCTTATCTGATCCCCGCGGGCGGCATGCAGGCGAGGCGCGCGCGCAAACCGGCCGTGACGACGCCGCTTTCTATCATCACCTCACCTGCCTCTGCACCGGCTCTCGATGGCCTAGTTGGCCGGCCGTTGCGTCGTTGCGGCGGCGCGTCGGATCGATGCGCCAGCCTGGGGCGTCGAGGTCCCGTGCATCATGCGCCTTTTTGCGCTGGGTGGAGTGGAGGACCAAACCCGCAGCAGGCGTTGGGGTGGCTGGCCAGGGCAGGGTCCCTAGTTGCGCGCGCGGCGGCCGAGGGCCAGATCGATCCGTCGCCAGGGCGGGCGGAGAGGGAGCGCGCGCGGGATATCGTGATTCGTGGATGGCGTCGCGTCATGGCCAGCGGGATGATGGAGTAGTAGTAGTACCATGGATTGCCAAGGCGAGGCGTGGCGCAAGTGGCGTCCGCTTGCGGCGGTCACGGCACCAGGCAGGCAGGGGACCGACCAGGCGTGAGTGTCGCGACGGTACGGGAATCGGCGGAGCAGCTATCCGAGCAGCACAAAAACCAAACGGCGTAATTACAGGGTCCGTAGTTTCTAGTACTAGTACACGAGTGCAAATTGTACGTGACAAACCGTACGCCTCCCCGTTTCGGTTCGAGGAAGCCGCCAAACTCGCGTTCCCAACAGGACACAGGACGACGGGGGAGGAGTGAGCTAGCTAGCCTAGCTGCACATGCAGGCAATCCGATCGATTTTTGTCGCCGCATCCTGGTCCCGTCCGATCCGTCCAGCTATGCCCGTGTCCTACATACCACCTGTTGTCGCCCGGCCCCGGGACGAACCAAGTTCATTGTTGCGAGCAAGCAGCGTGGCGCGGCGCGGCTCGGCGGGCTCACGATCCGCGGCCACCTCCTCCTCGTTCCAACGTTCACCTAGCAGCTAGCAGTCCCGTCCGGTCCACTCAGCGCCACGCTGTCGCGCGCGGCGATCGGCTTGGATCGACTTCCAGACCGTTCCGCTGCAACTCCCCAATCCCTATCCACGCCTGCTGCATGACGACGACGGCGCCGACAGACAGTAGTACAGCCGCGGCCGGCCTCGGACCGCCACGGCGCGGGCAGCCACTCGTTCCGTCAACACACGAGGGGGGCTCGGCAGAGAGCATCTAGGAGCATGACACGCAGAGAGCGAGCGATTATTACTGCTCCTAGGTCTCGGCAACAGCACCGAGGAGGAGCGACGAGAGGTCGGCGCTGCATCGATCACCGCGGATCGAGATACGGCGATCGGGCGTGTCGGACAGGTGGGCACCGTCGCGGCCAGAAACGAAGAAAAAGGAAACGAGCATTGTACTATCTGAAAGCGCGCAGCGTGACACGCAGAGAGCATCTAGGAGCAGTAATAATGGCTGGAGCAGTAATAATGGCTGGCGCAGTAATAATGACTGGAGCAGTAATAATGGCTGGCGCAGTAATAATGACTGGAGCAGTAATAATGGCTGGCGCTGTGCCATGGCTGGCGCTGTGCCATCTCGCTCGCTCTCTGCGTGTCACGCTGCGCGCTTTCAGATAGTACAATGCTCGTTTCCTTTTTCTTCGTTTCTGGCCGCGACGGTGCCCACCTGTCCGGCACGCCCGATCGCGTATCTCGATCCGCGGTGATCGATGCAGCGCCGACCTCTCGTCGCTCCTCCTCGGTCACACAGATAATCCTACTCTATTACCGCTCCTAACCCAAAACAGGAAAGTTGCATGCAGCTACCAGCGTGAGCTTCGAGCACCACCAAGTTTGTTTAGTTTAGTGTTAATTAACCAGTATATCTTCTCTGCAGCAGCGGCATGTGCGCTCGATGCTGATCATCAGCCGCTAATTAATTTTCCCTGTGTGTGGCTAAACACTTCCTTCGGAGTATCCTTTGCATGCCACTGGGACTGCCGCTCGTGAGAAAGCTCGTCAACATGCCTTTGACCCGGCATTCTTCTCCCAACTCCGGTTCTCGTCTCTCTCTCTCTCTCTCTTTCAAACACAGATGAGGATTGACGCTGGCCACAGGCCTGAGTCACGTTGCATCACCAACCTCACCGTGTTGCATGCACTGCACGCGCGGAGATTCTTCTTCGTCCCCGCCTTCCTTGGAGCGTGGCATTTCCTGGCGACCAACACGGCCATAGTTAACTCGTTCCGAGGAGCCCCGGGACTCACGCACCGGTCGCAAAAGCGGTAAGCCCGCCGGGGCGCAGAGCCAAAATCTGGTTACCGGACACGTTATGTGGTCCAGCTCTGCCGTGATACATGTGCTGCAGATATACCCACAGTACATACGATGAGACCCATGGTCGATACAAATAAACAACCGGTCCCTATCTTCCTCTTCCCTCGTTTCGCACGCCTCCCATTCTCGTCGGATCCCGCTCTCCTCACGGATGTGGCTGTCTCTCTGACCGGACCTGGGCCCTCTCGTCGGAGGTGGCCCTTCCTCGCGATGGAGGTCTAAGAGAAACTCAAGAGTCTCCTAATAATTTGTCTCTCAATATCTTCTATAAGAGGCTTCTAATAGTTTTTTTCAGAATATTAGGAGATACGGCTCCAGCAGTCTCCCAATAATCTGACATATGGGGTCTTATTTTTTCTCTTTCTCTCCTTCCTCTCACTTACACATGGGGCCCGCCTTATTCCAACCTTTCCCCGCACGCCGGTGGTGCTCGCCGCACCGGCCTCGTCTGCGCCATCCTCACCTGCCATCACCGTCGCCGCGGCCTGAGAGGGGGGCCGCTGCTGGATGTGGAGCTCGACGGCGATGGCGCGGAAGTCGGGCCGCGAGGTGGGCCGCGGAGGCGAAGCGGGACACGGGGGCGAGAGGGAGGTGGGGCTCAACGGCGGCGGCGTCGATGTCGGGCGCGAGGTGGCCCGCGGAGGCGGAGCGGGATGCCGGGAGCGGACAGCGGCGGCGCGGATGGCAGGGCTCCACGGTTGTGATTTGACGGGGGGAGCGGACGGCGGTGGCATGCTTCGACGGCGTCCGCCGACGGCGGGTCGCCGGACCTGGCGGCGACCGAGTGGGAGAGCGCGGCGGGGTGAGGGGATGGGGAAGAAGGTTCGCGCGCGACTCGTGAACGTGTGGTTGTGGCCGCCTTGACGCCGCGAGCCGCCTGTCTCGGTGGGCGAGGGGGAGGAGGCGGCATGGGGCGACGGCCAGAGGCGGCGAGGGCGGGGGGACCGTGCGGCGGCGACGACGACGGAATCCGACGCGTCTATGGCGGGCAAGCGCAACGTCCTTGCGGCGGGGCGGGAGGTCTCCGGCAGGAGGCGGCGCGGCGGCGAGCGAGCAAGAAGATGACCGAGGGAGGGGAAATGTGCGCGCGCGTGGGGAAGCTGTGGGGCCCACCAGTAGTTGGTATTAGGAGGGGAAGGAGAGGCTCCCACTATATGGGGAGGAAAGGGCGGATTTGGGGAGGTGAGAATAAGTGGGAAACTTATTGGGAGACTGCTGTAGCTGGTTTTGTCTCCCCAAACTCCCAAAATGATAGTTTTTTTGCTATTAGGAGGGGGATTGGGAGACTGCTGGAGTTGCTCTAAGCGAGCAGTCTGGCGGGCTTGCGGAGAGAAGCTTGAGGGGGCGCCGACGGGCGAGACCACCGAGGGAGCGAGCGCCTCCCTGTGCGACCTCGCCGGATCCGGCCAGATCTCGGCAATCTGTGCCCGGATCCGGCGGCACTCGAGCGGCGGCGGGCTTGATGCGAGCCGGGAGCAGCTGCGGGGAGCTCGAGGTCGCGCTGGAGGCGACGGCGTGGTGGCGGCGGCGCTTTTTGGGGCTAGAGCACCTCGAGCGGCCTCTCGAGCTCGAGCATAGGAGGTACCCAACCGGCGTGAGGACGTGGTACACGAGCTCGCCGCGGGTACCTCGGCGGCGGCGGATCCCGTACCTCGGCGGGCTTACGGAGGACGCGGGCCAAATCCAGTCAACAGTAAGCGAGGCGCGGCCTGGCAAGCATGCGCTGCGGGACGCAGTCGGCGGCGGCGATATCGGCTACCTGCGGCAAGATCGCGACGCCATCGACGGGGGCACGACCCCAGCGCGACCTTGGAGTCGGAGTTGTCGATGCGGTGGCGGCGGCTTGAATCGGCGGCGCATCGAGGCGAGCACGGCGTCGCCGTGCTCAACACGACAACGACGGCGCTTTGATCGTATCGGCATGCAACGACGACGAGGTACCTGGCCGTCGCCGCCTACTTCTTCGTCGTCATCGTCTTCATCGCGTCATCGCCAGATCCGTGACGTCCTCCACCTGACCTTGTCGGCGACCGCGCTCATGTCCCCTCCCTTGAGCGTGCTGTTCCAGGACATTGAGTTCGCTGTGGGTGCCGGCTGTCTCCTTCCTCTTTCTCTGTCCTCGTCAGGGTAGCGCAGCTACAGCCCCCAGCTTGCTGGCATCTTCGGTGAGTTCGGCTGGTAAGTGAAGCTTGCTTGCTTGGAATCTTTGGTTGCTCTCGAAGAATTGTTGTGTTGGTACACTGAAAAAAGGAGGAAAGTTTATTGTAATTTGTAAATCCAAAGACAATGTTCTTCTTTGATAAGTGATCAGGCGTTCATGACTTCTGATGGATAGATGATGCTGATGTTATTTAATAAATGATTCTCAACGAATCTGATTTTGACGATGTATTCATAAGAGATCATATTCAATGGCAATGCAATTCATTTATTTTCAGTACTTTTGATGATCTGCAAATCACAGTAGTAGTTAAATTTGGTTGCAGTTGCATCTTTTTTTACAAAAAATTGGAGTACAGGCGATTGTCACTCTTCAAATTTCTAGCTGGAGTTCAGTAATGATTTGACATGCTCTTCTTTTGCGAGAATAATTTCTGCAGGGAACATGCTCTTCTTTGGTTGTGCCTCACCTTTTGATTTTATGTTTGGAAATGTTGCTGGTAGGCAAGTCTCGTTATCCACAAATTGTTCACAAGTGAGCAATCATTTAGTGTTCTTGTTCCTCATGTATTTGATACTAAGTTATTTGTGAATTTTCATCGCAAAAAAAAGTTATTTGTGAATTTCTGCATGTCCATCATAGGTGTTCTTCATGTGTATAAATTAAATTTTAAGGAGATGTGCTGTGTTCTTTGCATGTGAATTGTGTTGTAACTGTTCATTGGAAAAAAAATTTTTGTAAAATAATTTTTTTTCAGGATCTTAGCCTTGTTCTTGTAACGTACTGGTGCAGAGTTTATTCATTTTAAGAGTACAGGCTGAAGTTTTAGGATTTAAGTACTCTTGTTGTTCTCTAAATACTAGTAGAAATTAGTTTTTTGCCTTGTTTGGACAACAAGGAGCACTTGTATCACTGAAGTGGAGCAACATCTTTTCCGGATTTAGTTTTATGTGAATAAATATTGTTTCAAGATTAGCATTAATCAAAATTGAAATGAAAGTAAAGTACGGCATGGGCTCATTGGTGGTACCTTTTATACAACTATGATCACTCTGTGTTCTTTTCGTGCTTTTGAAAATTTTCTTTGTGCACGTATTACAAGCTGTGGATGTACTCAAGATCATCCAAGCTTGGCTGGTACACCCGTGATACCCAGCAGTTAAATGAAAAAATGTTATGCAATCCAGTTTTTTCCACAAAATTCAGATTGAGATATTGTTGAACAGCTTCATTTCAATTGGGGTACAGCTTAATTTCGAATATGATGACATTTGATATACCTCTTCAAATCATGTGATTCACCTTATTTTTAAAAAACATGATCATAAAAGAAGCTCTGGTCCATGACCACCACCACCAGCGTCTAAACTGCATTTATGGTGGGTTGGCCCCTTTTTTAATGTCCTGGTGCAATTAACTCACTGACAGGACACACTGTGGCAACAGCTCCTCTGGCAGAGAATACGCGGGAAAAAATCAGTTCGGTATACATGGGACCAGATCCCCACGCCAGTGGAACGGTCCAAGATCAGGCAACGGGCTTGCGGGTACACCATTGATTTTCCGGCCGGGGCGCTAATCTCACGCTGCGGCACGTCACCGCCGTTGCTAATGCGGACAAGATCAACACGCCACGTAGCGACCGGTCAATCCAATAATGACCCGCTTTCCAGAACGCTCGGCATCTTAGTAATCTATCCTAGTACTACCCCTGTACGGCCGTGCCGTAAACAGTAATGCCTTTTTGTTAATGTGTGAGCCCCCCTTACGTATACAAACGGACATCATCGTTTAAAGGGTGCGTTCGGCGAATGGGGTCTAAATTTTAGAAGATTTTACAACAAATATTCTAATTTACAAATAAAGTTTAATTACAAAACTAAAATTTGCGAGACGAATCTAATAAAGTAATTAAGCTGTAATTAGACGATGATTACTGTAGCAAAATATAGATTAATTAGACTCATTAGATTCGTCTCGCGATTTAGAGGAGGTTGTGACATAGATTTTGTTATTAAATTATAAAAGTAGTTTTAAATAACAAGATTCTCTTTGATGTGATGGGTGCTAAAAATTAGAGAGGTGCACCGAACAACCCCGAAGTAGAAAGGTTTGGTGTCAGTATGTACTAATCCTCTTCCACGAGGTCGCTAGCTAATGGCGTGTTGCGCTCCGCACACACCAGGCCACGGAGGAGAATCGGCAGAGGTCTCAAGTTGGAAGTATTTTACCGTTGGTCCGATCTCGGAGTACGGGCGTTTGTCCCGGCTGGTCGCGCCAGCACAGCAGACTCATCTGTCTGCTGCGAGCACGGCTCAGCTCCACCGCAGCCAGAAAGCCACAAACACTGGTTGTTGTACTGTTCCAAACAAGGCGTCGACCGTACGTATTTTTCTTCTTTTCTTTTTCTGCATTTGCTCCGACACCAGAACAGAAAATATATAACACCTACTCTACGGTAGTAGTATTTCCATTTTGTGGCCGATCGGGTTTTAACGCTGCCGGCCGGCGGCCGACGTCGCTGGAGGAGTGACCAAAGAGAGGCTAGGGGTGCGATTGGATGGCTGGATAAGCCTCAGCCTGGCTCACGGGATGCAAAGTTCCAGTGATTGGTTGGGTGGACCGATGTTTGAGCCTGGCTCGCCGCATGCAAAAGGCGCTGCTCAGCCTGGCTCCGCGGATGCGGACGTTTTGCTCGTTTCTCTGGAGCCTGGCTCCTCGCATGCGGGCACGCGCACATTGTTGCATCGGGAGAGAGACGAGCGATGCAGGCAGCAGGCCAACCAATCATTTTCTTTGCACATCCCGGCTATATGCAACCAGGAAACCAATCATGACCATCTTGCATGCAATGAGCCTGGCTCCCGAGGGCCTGACTCCCAGGTGCGAGACAGGCTCGGCTCATACGCCAACCAATCAGGCCCTAGGTGAATGATGCCTCTTCACTCGGTTTTCTGCCGCCCCCAACAACTAACCACGCACCTATTCGTCGATTTTAACCGACCACCACACTACTAATTGACATGGGATGTCCTAACTGCTGCTGCAGATCGATCGGGCACCGCAGTCAGCATCCAACTGAGCTAGCTAGGTAGTATAACATGCTGTTAAGGTAAGGTAAGAATCGGTCGACGTGGCTTTCCCCTCCCTTGCCGGCTTGCCCTGCTTTCACGGCCACGGCACAGGACAGAGCAAATGGAGCGCGCACTCAGCCACCGGCGACGCGGAAAAGGCAGGCGTGCGTGCGAGATCGCTTGCAAGCCAAACCAGGGAAGCACGAGCGCACTTGTTACCGAAAGCTACTCTACATCTGGTGGACGACGGACCGGACCAGAAGACCGTGGTCATGCGATCGAGTGTGAACCCAAGTTCGTCATGTGTGGCTTGATGGACGGATGATTCATCCTTCTCCTCCAACAAACAAGTCCTTTGAACGGAGCACTTGCCGCTACTGCCAGGATTATATTCCGATCCGATCGACCGCACGCAAGTGGCTGGCTTCATGATAGAGAGAGACAAATTAATAATCGCTTGCTAATAAATCGAATGTTTGAAGGAACAAGGGAGGAACAACTACTACCACTACTACTATACAAGTTAGTAACAAACCTGTGGAATTCATAAAGCAATAATAATCTGGTATTGGTACACCGAGCTCGGACGTTTCTAGACGTTTCCAAGGAGAGTTCCAGGCGCTAATAGAACTACTCCAGAAGAACGGATATGGGAGAGCTCGTGTTATGATGAGGATTAAAATCTGGTACCCGGACACGGGGTTCCCTAATTCTGAGCCACTCGTTTTTGTGGCCGAGGGTCTGTTCAATGGCCTGCGGCGTCAGGACGGAGATGAATAACGTCCCATCGTAGACGAGTAATCGTATGGCATACGAAGTGAATGCGGCTCACCATTACGTAACTTTCTGGATCAACCGACATAATGTTTGTTTTTGCACTACCGACTTCGTGTGCGTAAAAAAAAAAAAATCTAATTCATTCCGCTCGTTCCTTTCTTTGCAGCGGGCGGCGCGGCGGAGTTCCCGTGGATGCTGAATCCGGCTGGAGCAGATCGACGCGGGACTGTATCGCAGATTGGTGGGGAAGATGGGTTGATGAACATGGATGGGATCGATCTGCGCCAGGATTTTGACGCGTCATGTAAGCTTCGTTCTCCGTCGATCTGGATCTCGTTCTTACGTAGCTTCCTCAGTGTGATGGTTAGCTTATGGTTTCAGGGGCGGGGAGGGCCGATATCGTCGCGGCGAACTCTGCAGTTGATGCGTCGAGGATTATTCGGTGGTTGCTTTGAGAACCGGAGCACGGAGCGGTGGCGCGGGGTCTGGATCTGGCCCGCCGGCGAGCCGAACAGAAGTGAAGAGGTGGGCGTTAAGGTCGCAACAGAGGACGGCTGTTCGGGCGTCAAGCTCGCAACCGAGGTAGCCGGCGCGAGCGCAGCCTAGCGACCCCGCGCCCCTGCTTCTCCTTCTTTATCCCCACGGCTGCCCTCGCGTGTCGTGGCCATGTTGGAGAGCCGGCCGCGGAAAGAAGCAGCTGGTGCTTGCGTCGTCGACTCGTTCCGGGGGAATGCCGTGGGGTCCCGCCGTCGCCGCTCGGGATCCCGCCGTCGCCGCCGCGCCTCAGGGGAGTACTCAGTACAGAGAGGTCACCTCGTCGCTCTCCCAGCGACCCTGTTCCTCAGGCTTGTCAAGCTCGACGACGTGCGTCGCCTCCTACCAGTACAGTAGCGCGTACTCCACCGCCTCGGACGGAAAAAGGTGATGTTTGTTGGTCGCGATGGGCGAAGCTTCTTGCTGGGAATTGTTGGTCGCGGTGGGCGGAGCTTCTTGGTGGCGGTCCAGGAGCTCTCCTTGGTCCTCGTCGGGGCTCGCTGGTTACCATCATCGTCCTCGGGCAGTTCATGAGTTCCATCGCCCGTGAGTCTGGATTATCTTCTCGATTTGCATGCCGTTAGGGAGATTCCAATTAAATTTGGGATCAGTTTGCTCGGTGGATTACTTTAAGTGATTTGATGGTGCCCAAATCTTGAGTCATCCTTGCGTTGCTTTGCTATTTTTCGACTAGTGCACGTTACAATTTGTCCAGATTCCATTTTATGTGTTTACAACCATATCAGAAATTGCTCAAAAGGTTCAAGTGTGATGTCCATATCTACATTTAGATTGGTTCTTTGGTTCTCCATTTGCTATGGTACTCTGGTTTTAGCTTCAACATACACGTGTTTTTTTCCTGAAAAGAAGTTGCTACTGCTGTACTAGACGGCAGGATGTATGTGTTCCTCACAGATAGAACTTTTTTTTTTTTGGTTGAACAGCAGGGTGACAACATGTTTTTCCCTGCAGATGATGCGGCAATCTAGTAGAGAATCCATTTATATGTTTTAGAGATCATATCATGAATGGTCTAAATAAAACTCAACTTGTGGAGATTTTTTAAGCTTCTAATGTTTCATTTGTATTTATTTCTGTGTGTAGGTGTAGTTAAGATAATAAAAGTGGTTTTACATCGAATTTGCTAAGAAATATGTGTGAATCGGATTCAAAATTGTTTGCATGCCAAGACATGTTATTTATTGCTCATTGCATTGTACTTCACAATGAATACTTGAAGGAAAAAAATTCTGAAAATTTTAGGGATGAACATGAGTGGAAAGAGAAGGCGTGCATGCATACTCTGCAGCTTGTTAGTATCCATTTTTCCACAGGATGTAAAGAAATGAAGGGTTTAAGATTTTATCATTTTTTATGTGCAATAAGTGACTTATTCTTTGTTCTTATGATATTTGGTTGAATTAAATATGTTTTTCGATGTGTGCTTTTTGTTTTCATTGCTGGTTCATTTGGTGTACATGTAAAGTTGTTTTTTTTTTTTTGCGAAAAGGGAGGGCATTATATTAAACTAGAGCACAGTACAACCCACGCCTTTTTTAAGGGGACCCTGAAACACTTTTCCAGAACAGTCCCAAAGAAAAGAAATTACAAGTAAGTCTTCTTCTTTCTCGAACCATCCCGAGCAAGCTTCTCACACCCGACCGCCGGCGACTGCAGCCGGCCCTCACCTCCCTCCCACCTCGCGACCTCAACACGTTGTTGGAACGCCGATTAGATGGGCACGCCGCCCATATCCGAAGAAGGCTCCAAACCGGCCACCGCGACGACCGGGAAGAAGGGTAAGACCCCACCACCACCACCGAAAGAACAGCAGCTTGAAGCAAGAAACCGGGAGAATCGACATCGAAGACGCCGACAACCCGGACAACATCCACCATCGCAGCATCGCCGGCGAGGGGAACAAAAGGCCCATCCCCCCGAGCAAAGGAAGGAAGGCAAGGAAGCTCCACAGGACCTCACCGGAGAAGAAGCCGCCACCGACGACGACGCCACCGCCGGATCCGTCGAGGGAGAAGCAAAAGACGGCCGCCATCGCCATGGAAGACGACGACGCCGCCAACCCTAACCCTAGCTAGGGAAACTAGACTACTAACTAATCTATAGTAGCTAGAGAGTGGCCGGACGGCAGCCCCGCCGATTTCCCGGCCCTCCGAAGCCCCGCGGGGCCGCCGGAGGAGGGGGAAATCGAGCGGTGCCGCCGCCGGAGAAGATCTCGCCTCGCGGTCGCCTTTCGGAACTGTAGCAGGGGAAAGGGAACGCGAGAGAGAAAGTACTAAACTACTCTTTTTCTCCGTACATTACATGTAAAGTTCGTTGTAATCTATTACTAGCATTAATCAGAGTACATATTCTTTGTTAAAAATTTATTGCGACACTTGCATGATGAGTAATCAAAGTTCATGTTTGTGAGAATGAAGGGAACACATACGTATCCGAGTTGATCATCAGGTCATCGGTGGTACACCAGTGGTACCAGCCGTCGAAAAGAAAAATTGTTGCTGCAATTCAGTTTTTTTCATAAACTTTTTATTTGTAGAGTGTTCCTATGATGTTCTTCAACAAGTACACAGAACTGTACTTGTAACTTTATTGAATTTTACCATTTTTTAGGTTCCGCAGAGGCTATAATTGTTTTTACTGTATATAGTGATACCCATTGATACAATGAATAAATAAAATTTTCCAGAATTGTTTGACTAAATTTTATCAACAGGAGGGAAAGGTAAAGATAAATGTTAGGAACATTTTACTTTCAATTTTCAGCTGCAGAAAACGTCCCCTAAATATTTGAATGGTACTATTTTGGAGATGTTGAGCTCCTGAAAATCGGTTCCAACCAGAGCGATAATTGTCATAAAAGTTCAAAATTTAGCATCAGGGATTAATTTGCGTCACCACGAACGACTTCTCAGCCATCAGCTTGTCCTTACTCATTGAATGCACTGAAAAGTTGGACAGCCAACACACTGCCCCACGCGCACAGGAGAGAGGAATCAGTAAGCAATACAGGGGAAAAAAAATACAGCTACGGTGAAATACTTGAGGCCGCACGGATCCCTAGGCGAATGAACGCCACGATCAGGCTACCGGGGTTGCCGGAACCAGATTGATTTCCGTGTTATGATTGCCTTCGGCATGGAAACGAAGCTAGGAGTATTAGGGGGGTCCTAATCGAGACATGCACGCGTTGACAGGAGAGACCGTCTTTTGTGGCTAGCAGACGCACGGCGGTTTGTGTGTTTCTTACTACTACTTTTATCTCAAATTACTTGACGTTTTGGACTTTTTGATATCACGTTTGACCGCTCGCTTATTCAAAAATTTTGTACAAATATAAAAATAAATAAATCATGCTTAAGTATCTCTAATGATAAAACAAACTATAACAACATAATGATATTTGCACAAAAATTTCGAATAATTGTCAAATGATTTACAAAAGTCAAAAGTGTCAAATGTTGTATTTGAATGGAGGGAGTACTTTTTTATCCCGTCATCCACGGACTACGTCGCGTCCACGTCAGCGCGTCGCTCTCCATGGCCGGTGCCTTGTTTGGGTCGGGGCGGGGAAACGTATTTTATGGGTCTCGCCTCGTCCGCCCGGATCCTTTGCGTACCAGTGCCACTACGGATTCTCCCAGCGTCCATCGATGACGCCATTTGCAAAAGGTTCGAGTTATGTATGTATCACCACCATATCACAGCTAATGATTGCAAGCTTCTTTTCCAGGCAACGTCGCCATCGCGTTACACTGCAGAACATGAGAAGCGGCCCGCGAGCATGATCCTTATCTAAAACGTACCGGAGAACTTGCTGACACTGAACTCGCCTCATCGAATTACTTGGCAAAAAAAGAAAAAAGAAAAAAGAAACACAGGTGCAGGAGATCGTGGACATAAACTGATCAGTGCACACAAAAAAAATATTACAGCCTGCTAGAAACGCCGAAACGCCACTGGTTCGGTGGCTAATCCTCCTGTGCTCTACCGTGAGGTAAAGTCAGAGAAATCTTGCGTTGTTTGGCACAAAAGTCAGCAACTGCATGCTGCCGCCGCTTCGTCGTACTGTAATTGCACATTTGCCCCGATGCTGGCCACTCAGTTGAGGTGGGTGGGATTCCGATTCCACTGCAGCCAAAGTGGTGACCCTCTTGATCGCGTGCGTGCTCTTCTCATCGTTTGGGTGTGCGATCCTTTAACTCAAACTCTGATGAAAGGCTGAGCTAGTACTAATTAGTAGTATCTTTTTAAGAAACATGCAGGGTGTCGCTCTCGTCACGCCCATGGTTTTTTACGGAAGAAATTTGATGAGAACACGACAAGGGTGTTCAGAATTTCCCGACCTTTCACGGTGCCGATAGCCAAAGCGCTTAGGATTTGAAATCACCGATGTAAATAGTAGAAAAAGGATACCCTGCGTGGAACTAAATGATTTCTCTATTGCAATGATAAAATAAATTATCTCTAGCTCTCCACTATCAGATCGGCATCAATTATGTGAACTCAACAATAGCAGACAGAGCACCAGCTTGCAATGTGCAGATTACGAGTCTCAGATAATATATTGTTAAGTATGTATGCAAGCAATTACCCCAACCAACCAGCAGGTTCGTATATTTATCTCAGGATAAAACAATAATGTGTTGATGTCAACAGTTCAAAATCTGATAAATCAAAGTACTCAAACGGAGCAATCTCAGATCCTATTTAATTAACAATTTCTTCCAGCAGAGGAATCAATTCCGTTTGACCAACAGACAGCAGCAGCCGTATAAGATAGATAGAGGGATCAGCTTACATAGATGCAAACCAATTTCTGAAACAGATCTCCCACCCGTGCTTCAGAGAACACGAATCGAAGATAGGATTCCCAAGAGGAATCAAGGACGCACCCAGGAACAAGCTCCTGATCACGCCCTTCGCTCAACCTTCAAGATCGATAATTTGCCGTCACCACGGCATGGACGATGGCGGCGCCACCGTAGGCTCTGGAGGAGAAAACTCTCAACAAATAAATTAATCCAAAACCTAATCCCATTACATGGCTGGTTGCCCTATGTATATGGCGCACAGGCCACCAAATACGACTCAGACTCCGATACAAATGTCCGACTCGAACCACAAGAAAATACCAACCAGGCACGGCCCTGGCTCACAAGCTGCCGTATGCATGAAGAATAAATATTCCGGCCACATGCTAATACCTTTCTTAATTAATCAGATCAAAACACGCATGGAACCAACCATAATATATGCATTTGACTCTTCTTGATTGTTCTTCACCTTCAGATTAGCGCCAACAAATATTGTCTTGCGTCCAGGTTGCACAACGCCACATGATAAAATTATTTTCTTCTCTGTCCATGCATTGGTTCATAGAAACAGGAAAACCACCAAACTGAATAACGGAGATCTTGCATTTATCATCTTCAACTACGGAATTATTCCAAGTATTCTGAGAGTTCCTTGTATAATTGATTGATGAGCCATGAGCTCATCATCGGTCCAACGTACGTGTAAAGTTTTGCAGAGAAAACCAATTTCCTATTTTGGAACTACGAAAAATGCAGCAGCAGGAAGGATGGGTAAAACTAGCAAGCTGAGATGACTTCTTCCTTTCTACCCACAGTCCAACTTTAGACACAGAAGACTTTTATTGTGGAACAATTCTAAGCAAAGCTTTTTACTAGTAGGAAATTGAACGATAGGATATCCCTTGTACTTGAAAACTAGTCAGTGCTAAGCGTGTTACTACATCTTTCACTGCCACGGTTGAACAGTTGAATGTAAAGTGGCTTCAAAGTTTTGCCTAACGCTATTTTCAGATGCTCTGCCAAGCGTCCTCCCCCAAAACCCGCGCACCTCATCCTATAACCGTTCTTCTCCTAACTTGTATGGTCACGTTTTTTTCCTCTGCAAGTCTATGTATACAGATAGTAACGTAACTCTCAACGTAAACCCTTTCACTATTCCCAACGTCTCCGAGATCAATGATTAGGGGGTATCCGTTGATGTTGGGCCAAAATTAATCGACCTTAACGGCCGTTGTTGTTACAGCTAGCTTCCCACCAATGATTACAATCTGATCGTCGGATGAGATCACATGCTTTCAGTTTCAGTTGATACTACATGTATGCCAGTGACATGGAGCTGAATAAACCTACCCAACACAATTAATATTAGAGGACAATAAGCTACTTCGTTTCCTTTAAACAAGCACATTAAAAATAGAAGACACCAACATAACCACTGCTGCCATATGATAACATAACCGCAAGATATGAGTACAGGACTCGCCATCAAACCTCTTGTACCCAACCATAAAGATAACACAACCGCTGTTGCCATGCCTTCTTGTTCCGAAGCATTTTCCAGCCTCTGGAAGAGATTCGTACGTACTTCTCGCCTGTTTTTTCTCGTCCTCGCATTCAGAATCAAAGCTGCGTGCGCGCAAGCGGCTCTCGCAAGCAATGCTCGATCTAAAAACACGGCCACCCGCTTGCCAGAACGAACCGCATTCCTTTGGTCGGCATATTTCCTCCGTTTTTTAATAACTGTCAGTGTTGACTTTTACTGTTCCAACTTTGACCATCCGGACATAAACAAGCTCCGTGACAACCTTCACGCACTGCAGCAGACCCTGTTGGAAAGCGACGTTGCAGGAGATATTGAGATTTCAATGCAAGTACGTAGGCCCAATAATGGAGCTAGCGGAAACAAGGCGGTCGAGATATGCGGATTACCACCGGCCATCAAGCTCCAGATGGTACTGGAATCTTCTGCTTTCCGTTGGAACAGTGCGTTGAAAGGCGGCAAAGACGTAAGCAGATTATTACTACTGTCTCGGCCATTTGTTTGGTGGCTATGGCTGGCAGGTCCTCTGATGAATGGTCTCGACGATGACATGAACACTCGCCACCTAATTGAATCAATCTCTTTACAGCTAGATCGGTCTAGTTTGAGATGCTGCTGGTGCTGCTAATGCGCCAGCCTTATCGTATGGACAAACTACTTCTCTTTCGGGTACTGCTGACAATTATAGAAAGAACTCAGCCTAGGACGATAACTTAGGTAGCGTTTGGATGCAAATAATAGGGCTATTATGCACTGTAGCTTGTCACATCAATACTTCCGGCACGATTTATGTGTACTAAACAAAGTCAAATCACAAAACTAAGTCCAGGACCCCCCCCTCTATTTCGCGAGACGAACGCAATGAGGGTAATTAAGCCGCGATTAGACGATGGTTACTGTAGCATCACTGTGTCAAAACATTGATTAATTAGGCTCGTTAGATTCGTCTCGAAAAATAACGCCCGTCTGCAGAAAGGTTTTGCAATTAAATTATTTAGTACCCCTAAATAGTAAGATTCTTTTTACTTTAGAGGGTAGAACTTTAGAGGGCTCTTTAGAGCCCTCATCCGAACGCTACCTTAGTGGCACTGTCTATGGCAGAGACGAGTGTCCTTGCTCATAACAAGGACATGCTTATGTTTTTTAAACTTGAGGTGATGAGGCAGCGAGCACTTATTAGTTTAAATCTTGGCTGGAGAGAATTATTTGGGGGCTGAGAGGGACCTGTGAACTAACAGGAGCCGCCAGAACAGTCTCCCGTGGGGGCGTTGGAAATAGAGAATTCTCCTGTGGTGGCAGAACTGGTCAGGACGGTGGCATGCTGCGCTCAGTTGTTTGTTGGTGCTCTGTAATGGAAGCATTAGGTAAAGTTATGTTGCTGGCCAACCGATAAAGATCATTAGATCAACCTATCGAGGATTAACATAATTCTAGTAGTAGTACTAGATAGCCACCTCATGTTACGACCCTTTTGCTCTTCAGGTTTGGTTTATTCAACAGTAGGTGATGCCAAAGTCTATGAGCCTAGTAGTAGATACTATATCTGAATATCTTGGCGCCCTTGATTCCACATCTATGGAAAGGACAGACAAAAATTGTCAATTAAACGATGTACACATGCATAAAGGGTAGTGTACTGCATTTCATGTACCACTCATATCGTACTAGTACTGAGTATTTTCGAACGCTGAGTCATTAACATTTCCCAAAGTCATCAAGGATATTTTTGAACGCTTAGTCATTAACATTTCTTTTTCGTTCCTGGTGATGTTGGACGAATCCGTGCGTAAATAGCCGGCCTGGCCCAATCTCAGCTATACCTGATTTGAGAGCCCAGATAGAGCCCACGAAAAAGGTCCAGAACAAGAGATGCAAAACCCAATACCACGTCTCACTCGTCTTCCTGATCTACACCCACCCATCCGAGGCGAACGCGGATTGGAGCAGCTCATCGGCGGCGGCGGCGGCCGGCGGCGCGAGGGGAGCGGAGGGGCAAGATGAGCGGGACGGTGAAGAAGGTGGCGGACGTGGCGGCGAAGGCCGGTAAGGTGATCGACTGGGACGGCTTGGGCAAGATGCTCGTCTCCGAGGAGGCCCGCAAGGAGTTCGCCACCCTCCGCCGCACCTTCGAGGACGTCAACCACCAGCTCCAGACCAAGTTCTCGCAGGTACCGGATCAATGCTCTCCCGCCTTCTTCAATCTAGTGGTCACCATAGGTTCTGATTTCCTGTGTTCCAGATCAGATTAGCACCAATCTAATGTCGTCTTGGATCATCCTTTTGTTCTTTGAATCAGCACCATTTGCTGTTCGGAAACAGGGGTACAAATCGGCGTTTCAAATGTTGCGATTGGGACTAGTGCACTGCACTAGTCTGGGTGGAGTTGCATAGTCCATATGTATGATGGTATGATGCAACCTCACATTTTTAGACTGAAGACATTTCGACAGATCGGTGAAAAACTCAGGTCTATATGCAGCTGCATTTCCACACGCAAAACAAGTCGGTGTGTTGCCGCTTGCTATTACAGAGACAGACCATTTGTAATGGGCAATGTAGGTTCGACAAGTAGCTTGTTATGACTCGCACCTCAATCATTTTAACTTTTAGATTTCATATCCTACTGTTGACAAATCGGATGCCACTGGATTGGCTCCATGTAGTAGGTTCTGCCCTTCTGGGTAAAATGTTCCATTTCGTGACAAGGCTGCGTCAAATAGGTGCCGAATATGTGTTGATTTCAATAACTGTATTGGAATTATGTTAGCTATTAACAACAGAAAAGGGTACATGCCTACAAATCTTTTTAATTCATGAGTAGCAGCGCAAAGATACATACTATTACACAATGGCGAACAAGATTGGCATGTATTGAATAAATAATTCTCTGACATCTTGAATGAATATAATCCCTTATAAAATGTGCGTTGAGTTTTTCTTAATATGCCCTTTGTAAGCTTGGAAGCATGCAGTATCCCTTCTGACATCTTGGCGTATTGGGTGATCTTAGTTTTCTGTTCTGTTATTATTGTAGGAACCCCAGCCAATTGACTGGGAGTACTACAAGAAAGGAATTGGATCAAAAGTTGTTGATTTGTACAAGGAGGCCTACGAAAGTATGATTTCTCCTCTCTGTCATGTCTTTCTGGGGTTGTGCATTGTAGCGCAAGCAAACTGGTTCTAAACCATTTAGGGATTTACATCTTGGGATAACTTGCTCGTACTTTGTTAGGAAAGTTGATCGCATATTTTCTGAATACTGGGTTCTTTATGTGTGCATTTAAAAATGTTAATATCAGGTAGTTTATTGCAACCATAGGTTGCAGATATGTTACAAAAGTCAATTGAAACTAGACAGTTCTGGTCCTAAAAATAAGCTATATGATGTTGGATTACAATGCCAAATCCCAAGATGTTCCTGGATTTAACGTTTAAGGCCTGCCCCATGATTACTATTGTTTTTTCTACTTTGGAGCACCGTTGCAAGTCTCTGAGGTTTCATTTAATCTTATGGTTCTATGCTCTGTCATCTGTTCAACCTGACATCGAGATAGCAATCTTGAAAACAATGCAGGCATAGAGATCCCCAAGTATGTTGACAACGTCACTCCTGAGTACAAACCAAAGTTTGATGCCCTGGTGAGGATTCATTATTCCCTTAAATTTTCACTCTTCTATTTTGTGCCCCATTGTCACTACTTTGCTGAACTCAATCGTCATTTTGACTGCTGCCTCCTTCAGATGTACTGACGGAATCCCTTATGTCTGTCTGATGTATGTAGGTGGTTGAGCTGAAGGAAGCGGAAAAGGCATCGCTAAAGGAATCAGAGAGGATAGAGAAGGAGATTGCTGAAATGAAGGAGATGAAGGTGAGGTCCATGTTAAAGAGACATGTAAGATGTTTTTCATATGTTGATTCTATCATCTTGTTTATCGTACAGAAAAAAATCAGCACGATGACGGCGGATGAATACTTTGCGAAGCATCCTGAACTCAAACAGAAGTTTGATGATGAAATCCGGAATGACTACTGGGGATACTAAGGATCCGCGATTTCCAGTGTCACCCTTCTTAAATCCCAATCATGCCTTTGTATGCCATCCAAGCTTGATGATGATGAAAATCGTAGCATGTCGAAGTTCCATCTGACTTGGTAGTTTATAACTTTCTATACGACGGTTGAACCTCATAATTTTGTGGGTCCTGAGCTTTTGTCCGATGAAATTTTGTGCCATGATATTTTGTTTTCTACCGGAGCTCCCTTTTTTTTGCGAACACGCAGGAGAACTGCGTGTCATTTGTATTAAGAAGAAAAAACCGTACATCTTACATGCCATTGCTCCGGCCGAGGTTAGTTTTTTATAAGTTTCGCGCCATTGGATAGCAGAAACAACACACGCCCTACCCCTAATCAACCTTGTATTTCACCTTGGCGCAACACCAGCCGCAGATCCTTCGTGCCGGCGAGCATCCACAGGTTAGCCTCGTCCTTGATCTCCTGCATGAGCCCCTGGATGCTAGGCTGTAGTCCATCGAAGACGCATTTGTTGCGGTGTTTCCAGAGCTGCCACGCAATGAGGATAGCATACGTGTTGAGCGCCCCCTTCTTCTCCTTCGGGGTGCGCCTGGCTGCCCTCCGCCACCACTCGGCGAACACTGTGTCGTCGCCCGTCGGTGCCACTCTCTCTAACCCTGCTCGAGTCAGCGCCCGGTGCCAAGCTTCTCTTGCAAAGACGCAGTCTGTGAGCAAATGTTGCACCGTCTCCTCCTCCTGGTCGCACAGTGGGCATCGCTCCGGGTGTTGTAGACCCCGACGTTCCAGTCGATCCGCCGTCCAACATCGGTTCAGTATTGCCAGCCAGATGAACAGCTTGCATTTGAGAGGCGCCCAGGACTTCCATACCCGTTTGTGTGGTTCGAAAGTGACACCTCCAGTGAAGAAGCATTGGTACGCCGACTTCGCAGAGTAAACGCCCGATGCTGACTTGTTCCAAAGGTGCACATCCGGCTGCTCCTGTAGATGAAAACCTCGAGTGTATCCCACAGCTGCAGGTAGTCCACAATCGCTGCAACTGATAGGCCGCCCCCTATATCACGGACCCATCTCCGGTCCTGCAGAGCCTCACTCACTGTCCTTCTGGCCATGGCCTGTTTGCGGACGACCGGCAAGAGAGCAGGAGCCAAATCCGCCACTGTCTTTCCATGCAACCACCGATCAGTCTAGAACAATGTGTTCTCTCCGTTGCCAACCATTGACGTTATGGATATGGCAAACAGAGCCTTGGCATTATTATGGATCTGAAGATTGAATAACCTCCACGGACGGTCAGGTTGGGTCTTCTGTAGCCACAGCCACAGCATCCTGAGCGCCCATCCAAGCACTTCAAGGTCGTGGATGCCTAGTCCTCCGAGCTCTTGAGGTCGCGTGACCCGGCCCCAGCCCACCGGGCAGTGTCCCCCTCGAACTTCCTTTCTCCCTTTCCACAGGAAAGCGCGCCGTATTTTGTTGATAGCCTTGATCACCCACTTCGGGATCTCCAATGCCATTAGCATGTAAATTGGGACCGCCGTGAGTACTGCGCGCACCAGAATGAGACGCCCCGCTGTAGCCAGCAGGCCCGCCTTCCATCCCGGCACTAGTACAAAAAGGGCCTTCAGTGGCGGGCCTTTTGGGTCATCAGTGGCGGTCAAAGCGTGCGCCACCG